>JXSR01S012861.1:44161-58244 GCA_000969725.1 Ophiothrix spiculata
GGTGACTTTAAGAATGAAGACTTAAATCCATTGGTCCATATTCAGAAATGAAGAATAAATTAAATGGGAAATATCCAGGAATATACCTAACCACAAACCAGGTTTTATTTGTTTGTACCATGATTTGCTATTTACAACTCAATATGAAATTGTTTTTTCAAATGTATCAAAACCTGGAAGTTTATCAATATGAATATTTTTTTTATTGAATGTTCTTATAAAAGGGAGTAAATGAAAGAGGGAGTTTTTAAAAAGTTTATCCTTGACTGATATTTTTCTTTGTGAATGCGGTCATAAAGATTTGCACTTTGATTGATACTAGTCGCTTCTTTAATCATATCTGCACATACAAACACTGCCACGTTTGTTTTTTATCAGTCAAATACTTCCAAAATCAAATATAGGTACAGTGGAACCTCGTTAACACAAAATCTTTTAGGACAAAAACCCAGATAACACAAAAGGGGATATGGGTCCCAAGTATTAATTTCCTATGTGAATCCAGTTGGATAACACAAAATCCTGATAACACAAACTAAACTCTTTGGCCCCAGTGATTTTGTGTTAACGAGGTTCCACTGTATATAGGCATACTCACTTATTTAGATCTGGACAATGATGAAAAATATGCTATACAGAGGCTAAATGTGTTGTGATCAAAGAACTTAAAAAGGGGGATATCAGTTGTCTTTTTGACCACTGTGTGTAAGCTTTGGGAATAACGACCATCTTGTTGTCATACGTCATGGGACGATTATTGGACCTCTGGATTATTTTGGTGGCACCTGTAGGAGAAGTAAGCTCCACGGTTCCCAGCATTTCAAGAAAACAGAATTCCCTGACTTTTCCCTGATGAAGTCTCAAAATTCCATGATAATTATTTCAACTCATTTGGTCTCAGCCTTGTTCTTGGATGTCAGAAGTCTTGGTCCTGAAGGCCTGGTCGTGGTCTCCAATGTTGGTTTGATATGCAACAAAATACAAGAGTCTGACAAACTGCTTTTGATTTTTGGGCCAATCAAAATCCCGTGACTTTTCCCTGACTGGAAAAAAAGTATAATGATTAGCCCTGATTTCCCTAATGGGAACCTTGGTAACCAAAGAAATTAAAAACAAGAATCTGTGCTCACTTTTTGTTGTTGACTATGAAACAAGATGTTATTGTTCCTCCGGATTTTGTTCAGAAACAGCTCCGATTGTTTAGCAGATGGCGTAAATTTTCACTTGACGCATTAACAGCGCATGTATTTTATTTCATGCGTAAAGCTGAATTCAGACTTGATGCAATGCACTGAGCATGTATTCTGTCGGACGCAGTTGTTGAATCTGGCGTACTCAACCCTTGTTACTGGAGTGAAACTTACTGTGCGATGTCTATGGAGTGAACCAATATTTCCACAATATTTTATGTTTCCACTCTGATTCATTAACATTTACTTACAATAAAGATGAAAGACACATTTTTGAACAATATATCAAAGAAAGAGGTTGATACAAAAATTAATTTAGCTGAAAATGTAAATTTTGTAGACTTTTTCATTGACCTCCAATGCAATGTTTCACGCCAGGGAGTAACATGGAACAGCCTCAATTGACCAATCAGAGTACAGGATTCAAGTCTGTGACATCAGTGCGTCCGACAGAATAGATGGGAGTTTTGAGCAGTTGTAATAGATTGATATCAAAACGCAACACCACTTGCAGCAATGCAAACCGAGTTGAGAAAAGCTGAACTTTCAATTGTGTTTTCATGTTGTGGCCTTTCGTAGTCCGTTTGAATGGGAATTCATTTGCGGCGTAAACAGCACATGCATTGTATTGCATGTGTAAAGCTGAATTCAGACTTGATGCAATGCACTGAGCATGTATAGATGGCAGTTTTGAGCAGTTGCAATAGATTGATATCAAAACGCAACACCACTTGCAGCAACGCAAACCGAGTTGAGAAAAGCTGAACATTCAATTGCGTTTTCATGTTGTGACCTTTCGCAGTCCGTTTGAATGGGAATTCATTTGCGATGACATTTGCAGTGAAAATTACTGGAAACGCAAGGCATTGTGTTTTAAAGTATGAATTCTGCTTGAACCGTGTCCGTGTGTTCAGCTGCATCTATGGGAACTTGCTTATAAGGCTTGACGTCCAAAGACATTCGCTCACCCAAGAGACATTCCCTCATGACGGGAGAGGTAGGGGCACTTACAATGCTTGAATATTGGTTAAATCGATGTTACCATCGATTTAAATAATGCCAACATCGATTTTGCCAATATTCAAGAAATATTGTAAGCAATATTTTCTCTCCATTTTAAAGAATATGTCAGAGCGAATACCGTGAGCAAATGTCTCTCGGTTGAGCGAATGTCTTTGGACGGCAAGCCTAACAAAGTTGTTGGGGACAGACAATTTACTTTATATCCAAAATGTTGTAATATTAGGGCTTTGAAAACAAAAGAAGTTAGTGTAATGGTACAGAAAAAATACTTTGAGATAACAGGACTTATTTTCTTATATCAGGTGGTGCATTCGGAGTCCAGCTATTTCAGCACTGTAACATCCCTCGATACGCAGTCTTTACATTCGCTACAGGAAGTGCGTTTACAAAATTCAAGACTGGGTAGTGAGCGATCAAAGGGTGATTAAAGCTCTTCCCATAACACACAGCAACATTTCAATAACCCAATGGAATGATCACCAAGGTCACTCCACTACTGCATTCATTTGTGTGGTAAACAGTTTGAAATTACTCTATTTCAAACTGTATTTTGGGAATGAAAAACTCTGTCGAAGTGAGATTTGTTTACATTAATATCAAGCTGTAATTATCCCCTTTCTGAAGGTCTTTTTCATTCACACTTCGACTTTATAATAAATTTTCTATAGCAAGTTTTCCATGAGTAGTTTTGTGTATAAGTCTATGCAGTTGGTTCATTCAATGTGTTGTTTATAAGCTGTGGAAGTAACAGTTTGAATTGAATGGTGGGAAGTACTTAAAACACCCTCTGGTGAGCGATGTTGCAGTAATGAAATCGCTCGACTCTGAATGCACCATTAGTTGATGAGCATCGCACGGCAACGTTGTCAATAAGCACAAGCCTACGATGTCATCGTTCTGTTGTGTTCATAGACAGTCACTGGACATCACTCAAAAACATGTATGCTTTTAATTAAGACTCAAATGTGAGGTTATTTTTTCAATATGGCTCACTCGAAATGCAAGTTTGCCTCTGACAGTAACATTGTAAGTTTGAAAAAATTGAAATTCGCAATCAGAGCCCTAGAATATTGGCACATGTTGCAATGGCGCTGGGTGAAGTTGGACTAAATTCAACTGCATCGCACAATATCCATCAAAGCAAACGCGCAAGTTCAGCGCCCATGCCGCAGAACCTGAAATGATGCTTGGTGTTGAATGGAGCTTACTTGGGCCACAGTGGCCAGCGAACACCTGTGAAGTGTGCAGAGGCCGAGTGGAATTACAAAATCTGGGAGGCATAGCGCACTATAAATCCCCAGTATTGTCATAATTTCCTAGGTTATGAGACAGCGTTTTCATAAAAACAATGCTTGGTTTACATATAAGGGATTTGAAGATGAAATATAGAATTCCTTTTCCATTTCTTCAAATAAAATAGGGAAAATGCTATGGTATGATTGTGTGTATCATGTATATGACTGTTAGCAGTCAGTTAAATTTAGTTTGTGTTTGTATTTGTAATTTGTCACGTAAAAACAAAAACATGTTTATGTACCCTGGTCGTTTATCAATTGTTAAAGTACTTATATACGCAGCATAATGTATTTTTGTAAAAGAAATTATTATATGTGGACTATGAGCAGACATGACTATTAAATAGAGCATAATGTTTATGATCATAATACAGCTTGTTTCTAGTTGTGATTTTATGATTACCAAATGATTTCCAATTCCTTGGTGATTGCTGTCAGTAAACTGAATCACTTAAATGTGATGGCTCACCCCGAAAGGGGGGACTTTGCAGATGATATCAATTTTGATTTTATCATTTCATCTGTTACAACATTTTCAAAGCTTTAAATTTAAGTGGCACCTTGCTTGTTGAAATTGATCAAGGCGATCAAATGTTACAACAGAAAATCGGCTTGAAATTCTTATTATTTTCTCTATTTTTTGCTGCCTATTTTCATCAGTTTCTTGGAAAGTTTTCTGTCGCAAAGTCCCCCTTTTTGGGGTGAGTCCTCACAAATGTGGTAAAGCCAAAAAAAAATCCCAAGTCAGAAATTGAAATGTTGGGTCGGTCAGTCTTTTTTTAAACTAAAAGCAGACTTGAGGCTGTTCACCAGCTGCTTACCTTCAACTTTGAAAGTATATGAAAAAATGATCATAATACAGCTTGTTTCTAGTTGTGATTTTATGATTACCAAATGATTTCCAATTCCTTGGTGATTGCTGTCAGTAAACTGAATCACTTACAAATTGACTACTTTAAAATTTCAATATAGTGCCCCTTTTCCCAGTTGCCATTTTGTGCCATATTTTTTATATGGTGTAAAAGATATGAAATTGATTGCCTGTGTCTGATATATAACAAATGTAACTTTCATTTTAACATCTGATTAGTGATGTTGGTATTGTGGTAAGGAACACGTTTATGAGCAAAATATGAGGTGCACTATATCGAGATTTTAAAGTATATTGTTTGGAAATCCTATTATTTTGACCCTTTCTTCTGTAAGGTACTTGGTGATTGGACGACAAGATTTCAGAGCTCAGCGCTACCCCTGGTAGGAACTTATTGTGGCGATCATCCTTAAAGATTTGTTATACTACAAACACTGATTAACTTTCATTCCAAAAAGAAAAAATAGTTAAAGTGATTTTCTAAGTTGGGCTACCAGCAGTGGCGTAACCAGAGTGGGGGCAGCGGAGCCCCCCCCCCCCCAAGAAAAAATGTCTGCCAACTCCCTCCCCCCAAATGAAATCAAGAAAATGGAATAAAATATCAATACATGTATAAAGTACACTGTTGATGAAACTATGCAAAATTTAACCCTCATATGGGTTTATTTTACAATTTTTTTCCTAATTTCACATTCAGGAAAACACTGAAAATGCGCGCCAAAAAAGCTCATTTTTTAAAGAAAAATGTAAATTTTGTGAATTTAAGCTAAATTCGGGTGATTTGCTACATGGGAAAATTTTGGGTGTACCTTTTCGTGTCTGGGCAATTTTTTTTTTGCCCCCCTACAAAATTGTTTCGCCCCTCAAATGAAAGTTTCTGGTTACACCACTGGCTACCAGATCAATTCTGTTGCTCAATTGAGAAAATGAATTCAATTTAGTGTAAAAGTAAATATTTTCGTGGGAACATATGTGTGGTGCTCTGGCATAATGAGCGGAAAGTCGCGATTGTCAAAATTGAGTTTATGTTGTATTTTAATTCTCTATCACCTCAGCTTTCCAATGATATATAATATGTCATACTTTCTTTCTACAATTTTCATTTAGAGATCGAAATATAAAACAGTCCACTCAAAATCTGGCAGTAAAAGATTGTCGCAAATGAATTCTAAAGTTACTGATTACTATAGTGTATTATAGCAAAACGCGATCAATTACCCGTGAATTATTGCACTTCACGGCATAAATGACCTTCAAAACGCGAAGTGTAGATTAACACGTATGTACTAATGCGTTTTATGTGAAAAAACGAAATTAGATCTTTTCACCATATTTTTACTTTAGCAGCCGTTTATTCAAAATCTTCAATCGCGACTTTCCGCTCATTTTGCCAGAGCACCACACATATATTCCACAATGAGACGGGGTTTTTTTTAAATTTTAATAATGAAATTTTACATTCTATCTGCCACAATTTTTCAGGATTTTTTTTGAAAAATGTACAAACAATTTTAGCGGATAGAATTCAAAGTTTCATAATTGGACCCATTCAATACAAAAATACATGTTCTCTGATTTTCATAGGTTGCTCCAAAACTTGATTCAAAATTAACCGTAAATGAATTCCTTTACTGAACAGTACTCCTTTAGGCCTTGTATCCATTGGCTGTACCCATATTCCATGTGCACTGCTCTCGTTTCTATTGGTAGTAATTGCGCGGCGCAACACAGACAATAAACTTCGTTCTGCTTAGTGATCATATCAGTGGCCTTGTTACGGCAGATGATTCCTATGACCGGGCAGTACCAACAATCAACATGTTCATACTTGGTGAGCACCAGGTAATTGGAATATCTGATATGATCACTAAGCAGAACGAAGTTTATTGTCTGTGTTGCGCCGCACAATTACTAACAATAGAAACGAGAGCAGTGCACATGGAATATGGGTACAGCCAATGGATACAAGGCCTTACAGTGAATGATTTCTTTATGTAAAGGGGGAATATAACCTTTCAGGAACTGACATTGTTTCCCTCCTCTCCTCCACTCCTGTCAATGTTGAATAAAGTGCTGGGGTTGCCTTTACACTTTTAAATCCACAGGACAGAAGGACAAATCTCAAAATCCACAGGTCCTTCGCTAAATTTACAGGTCCTTCAGAAGGACTTTTAATTCCAAAATCAGTGACAGCCTAAGAAATTATCGAAACGAAGGACCATCTCATTGCTGAACTGGTCGGTCCTTCCGAAATTCTGTCGGTTGGGACCGACGGTAAAGTCAAACCCTGGCACTTGTATTTAGATCAACATTGAGTGAAAAGGTGTGGAAAACCTTGGAAACTCATTGTATGCGGTGTATAGAAAAATTGTGAACTTATTTTTACCTTGTGGTAATCCACTTATAATTTTAAAATTCCATTTAAAAAGTCATTCATTTTCTCAATTTGGCAACATTTAATGGTGACAATGATCTTGCAACCAACCTTGGAAAAATCTAAAATACATTCTCAGTTGAAAACAAACACTTAAGAGGTTGGTCACAATAACTTGTACGAACAGTTACAAGCAGTGTTTAGTCCGTTTAAAAGGACCACGAGCAAAGCGAGCAGCGAGAGCGTCGCATGGTCCTATTAGATGGACACTAAACACTGCTCGTAACTGTTCGTACAAGTTATTGTGACCAAGCTCTTAAACATCAACTTCATTTGTTAAGGAAGCACTGATAACCTGGAGAAATAATAACAATACTCAAACATTTAACACATCCTAACATTTAATTGGGTCCAACTTGGTATTTCACACACCATTCATTACAGCAAGTTTAAGCAAATATTTCAAAACATAACTTTTTTTGGTACATAGTACATACTCAGTGGAACCTCGATAACACAAAATCTGTTAGCACAAAAACCCTGATAACACAAAATAGGTGCTGAGTCCCAAGTATTGATTTTGTATTTGAATTCATCTGGATAACACAAAATCATGATAACACAAACTAAATTATTTGGCCCCAGTGATTTTGTGTTAACGAGGTTTCACTGTATATAGCAATGAGACAGATGCTTTATCTAGGTCTATATGGAATTTCAGTGAGGGATCAAAATCCAAATCAAGCTTGGTTTCTGAGACCAGCAAGTTAGAGGCAACTCAAATAATCTCAAAAGTTCTCCAAAAATTTAGAGCTGAAATTTAATGCTTAGGTCACAATTATAGAAAGCGTAGTCGGCCGTGCTCCGACCAAGCTGGAACGCCACAGCAGAAAAAGCCCACATAAGTTTTTTGAGTTCACAACAATAAATCTTGAAGTTAACGCTTGTGTGGGTTTTGCTTGCTGCGGCTTGTCAGCTCAGTCAGAGCTTGGCCGACTACTGTACTCTGTATGTGGCTTTAGCATTAGGCCTAAAAAAAAAATTGTTTGTTTGCCCTCCAGTGAAAAAATAAAAAACTTTTGAGTCGGTCGGTCGGTCGGTTGATCTTTTTTTTATATATATTTTAAACAATGATCTCATTCAATGGATTTTATCACTGATACCAAGCAATGCAGGGCTTCATCAATGTGGGCCATTACTTAGAGTAAATATGCATTTTATACTACTAAATGTGACTTTATACTGCTTACATTTTTCGTCGAAAATATTGAGTTTTCATATTTTAGGTGTTTGAAGGAAAAATAAAAATACCGTACCCAAATTTTTGGCATTTTAGGGTTGGTCACAGAGGGCAAACAAACATTTTTTTAAGGCCTTAGATAGTGTTTGTATCACTAGCAGGAAATGTGTTATCCATGCGAATTATGACCAAAGAGCGTCTTGAAAGTACAACGGTTGCATAAATTTTGCATCTTCGAAACATCTTGTAAAATACTTTGATCATCGCTACATTTGCAGGTCTATTCATAACATGACTTGATGGTGAAATGCATGTACATAGCTGAACACAACACAAATGCAACAAACACAGTTTTGTCATATGCATGGCTCACACGTCGATAATATGGTACAGTAGAAACTCATTATAACGAAAATCTGATACAAGAAAAACCCTGTTACAAAGAAGAATTTTTCCTATACCATTATACTAATTTCTTTTGTTTTTTATTATATTCAAAACAACGATATACCGAATGTTTGAATATAAAGAAGTAATTTCTCTGCTCCCACCAACTTTGTTACAACGAGTTTCCACTGTACATGCTCATGTGAAGTAAAAGGAATCCTTTTGGAACTGGCACTTGTTTTAAAAGTACACAGTTTGGACCAAGTACTCCTTTTACTACTTGTTTTGGTACTTTTTTGTCTAAAAGGAGTGCATAATCAATAAGCAAAACAAGTATCAGTTCCAAAACGAGTGTTTTTTATTTTTAGTTTAGAGCGATGTGCAAGTAGAATACCTTTGATCATGGATAAAGAAACAACTCACAATTTCTGACTATTTAGTGATGATCAAAGTATAGAAGATATATCACCAAAAATAGTAAAATTCAATATATCAACATCAACAATTATTTTGTCAATTGTTGCATTTCATGTGGTATTTCAATGCATTCAAAATTGTGATTAAAAATAAATGGAATATATTGTCCATCGTAGCTTTCTCAGGTGTCAGGGACAGTATACAATTTGTGCTTCATCTGTTTCATCAATTCCAAGAATGAAGTTGGATAAGGCAAAACCTTGTAATACACATTACATTTCATCCTTTAGCCAAAACAGGTCTCTGGTGATAGGTCATCTGATAGGTGTTGTAGAATTCCAATCTGATTCAAAACAAGGTCAAATTTACAAAACCAAACAAAAAAATAACAGCAATCTAGTTGATGATGTGCAATGTCATATTGATTTCAAAATAATAATTATGAATAAACTCCTGAATCTGAACTAAATTGGGTTGGCTAGGATTCCGTGACATCAAATCTTGGACGCATAGTTGCCAGCTTCTCTCTGGTCATCCCATTGATCAACCTGAAAAAATTAAAAGGTGGGAAATAGGAAAAATTAATATGTGCTAAAAAAATAATAATGAGAGATTTTTGAGCCCTCATAACAAAAAAGCCACTGAGCGCTGTACATACTTGTCACAAAACCTATAAATAAACACGTTTTACAAATTTATACAAATTCTTGCAAACTGAATCATGTGTAGGAGAAAAAATATGGTAAAGTTTTTATATTATTTTTTTTTTCACATACAGTCACTCAAAATAATCCTCAAAAAGTGATGTCATGAGAATACGCTTGAACTAACAAGTAGTCAGTATTGGAGCAGCCTTCCTGATTATTGAAGGTAAATTGCATGCATCAGTGCTAAAAATACATGCATCAGTGAATATTATTCTATAATCTCTCTCAGAGTAAGGCCCGGTCCAGACTCCACTATCGTATAGAATATTTTGCTTAGAATATTCTATGCTGACGACAAAGTGACGTAGCAAAATAATCTGTACAGTAGTGGAGTCTGGACCGGGCCTAAAGTTTTACCCTTTCACACGGATTATCTTGCCAATGTTTTATTTTTAAGCTCTTTTGCACACTGATAAACTAATTTATCCACACATCTGCAGTGACTACAAGTGACTTGTAGATTTCAATTGTTTACACTCACGCTGAGGATGCTTGTGTTATGAGTGGCAAACATAACCCAATTCAAAATAATGAAAATAAACTTTTAGATGTTGGCACATTTCAATTTTCTTGGAATTCAACTCTAAGGACATTTCGTCATGTGAGTGCAAGAAAGTCGTATCTGCAATAGATGCCATTTGTCATAAATTTGGCAGTGGTTCTTGAAATGGTTCTTCAGGTGACCGTCACCTGAAGAAGCATCACCTGAAGAACCATTTCAAGAACCACTGACATAAGACAGTGAAATTCTGAGAGATTTTTCACATTCTTGTGACAAGTTGAAAATAAATATAACTTAGGGCAGCCATTGCAGATACGACTTTCTTGCACTCACATAACAAATTTTGTGACTCGTCATATCAAAAGAGGCCACTTGTATAAACCACAGATTTGTGACCGTCCATCCCAAATAAGCCATAAAGCCAGCCTCTTGTCATTTTCACTTTTTAAAATATTTGTAAAGACCATGTTATAAGCAGGGGTGTGAGAGGCCAGTTGACAAAAACGAGGAAAAACGTCGTAACTGGCTGAAAATGAATAAAAAAGCTGAAATTTTAACACAAGAAAAATTTCAAAAATGAGGAAATCAGCTGAAAAGAGGAACTCTCACACCCCTGTATAAGGATTAAAATGACACTTTAATGAACTTCACTCAATTTACAGAAATCAAGTTACATGTATATTCCGTCAAAGGTTGTCAAGGAGGAAAATGTATAACTGAGATAAACATTCAAAAATCAGTAAGCTATATATATTTTCTGCTGCTTGTCTACAAAATAAACAGAAACATTTCATATTTCTGATCATTCTTGAAATGAAACTTTGCAGGAGTTCTGAAGTAAGCATAAGGATTGCGAATCTGTTAAAAGATCAATTTCGGAAAATTACGACCTTGGGCATGTATTTTCACCCGTAGCGCAAAATGAAGTTTGCTGCATTTACGGCTCATTTGGGATGGATGCTCGTATTTCGTATGTTATGATATGAAAATTGTCTTTCAAACTGTACCAGTAATCAAATATCAATCAACATTATCTTGTACAGTGTGGACTTCCATGTCATTTCAAACTATTGATCACCAGTAAAATAAAAATCCAATTTCAGGTGTGGCATATTGGTGTAATAGTTGTCAAGAAAGAAGAAACAAGTCACATGTTTTAACCTATGTCAGAACACATTCTCAAGAGCTGCTTTAATTCCATATCATCTTTTGAATGCAGGAGGTTGGGATGTATTATATTAGATTGCTGCATATATGTTTCAAAATACTTTCTGTAATTACGAATTTTAAAAGAGCACACCTTCAGATGCAAATAAATTATTGCAGACCTATATATAATTGTGTTTTTCATTTGGTGTGGTAATTTTTTACAATTTGAAAACCAAAACACAAGAATCTTTATTCTAGATTGTGCAATTTAACGCAAAGTATATTAACCCTAACCCTGGCACACCAAAGTGCATGGAATACTGCACCTCTGACTGCACCACACACAAAAACAGGTAAGCTACTGTACTCATTACTAGCCCATACAGCAAAACCCACAAGGGGGGTGTGTGTGTGTGTGTGTCAGTCATGCATGAACTTGAACTTTTAAGAACTGTGCTTGTAATACTACACCATGCAAATCAGTATACAAAATTACAATGCTGTATGCTTAGAAAATTGATAGTTTGGTCATTGTATTGTCCATTAAGGTCAGGGTTCAGAAAATGGGTAGTTTTTATCTTACGATTTTATGAAAATTAAAATTATTTCTTAGACTGTCTCTATTCTTAATTACTATGTTACAGCTAAAACAAATATTTTGGTTAATCTTATCTGCAAAAATTCCAAACCTACCAAATTTGTCGTGCACATGGATTGATAGACCCTCTTGAACCATTCACAGGGCTCGTAATCTTCGCCTTTCTTCTTGATGCAGCGGTGATAATCTACATAATTCTGCCAGCACCTCTTGGATTGGTTGGTGTTTGGGAAGCGCGCATCAAACGGGCAACTTGTGTAGTTGTCCAGAGCATTGGTGATGTCAACTTCTTTCGACATGTTGGTTCTTTACAGCTTTTAATCTGCACGAGAAAAAAGCAAAAAAGATAAATTTGTTATTTAAGAGTGAGGTGCTGATCACGTCCCATTGGTCTCAAGTGGAAATACATGTATTATTGAATTCATTAAATTTCCTACAAACCAGTTCTGTTGGTTGCGTGTACTGATAGTGCGACAACTTGACTTGGTTAGGAATGTGACTATCTAAAAGTGTTTTCAAGTGTATTTTGTCAAAAAATTGTTTTGCCACCAAAAAATGGATAAAAAGCATATACTGGATGATGCTTTCCTATACTAATGTGTGGAATTAAATTTGGGATCCCGAATTTAATTCAACAAATGGCCATATCCACAAAAAGTAAGCATATTTTTATTTGGAGGGTACTAAATCAAAAGTCATGGGTGACCGGGGCGCTTCATTTTTAACACATTATAATTGCTTTTATCACCCGAGCACAGTTTTTCTTTATACTAGGGCCCAAACTAGCCTCTACATAGGCCTGTGAGAATCGAGGTGAACATTTGGCAAGATTTTCTAGGTTCAAAGTCATGATTTCAAGAAATTGGAAAAAGGACAAAACAATTTGACCATCAAATAGGGAGGAGAAAACGTTCCTTGACAAGAATGAGGTACTCGATCATTTAAATAATCCATACTTTAAAAAAAATCAACACGACAACCAAAACGGGAAAAATCACTATCTGCAAAAGCAGAAAGAATCGTATTCTACAACGTGGTAAACAAAAACATTTACCACAGGCCAGCCCAAACTGAAAAATTTCAGCAATAAAATTGATGTATCTCTGCAACCACAAAAGAGCTTGATTATGGCTTGTTACTAACATGTTAGACTTCTTTCAATCATGTTAGACTTCTTTCAATTAGCTCTTCAAAATGAAACATAAATTTCATAATTATCAAAATCTGACAAAAAAAGGCATGTCAGATTTCCCCCCATCAACTGTGGGTTTTTTCTCCTACTGAATATAATAAACAATGCAATGACAAATTCTGATCAGAGTTCATGACACATGCATGCATGACACAAGACGTTCAAGCATAGGGGAACGCGTATTGTTATTATAATATCCCTCTCTATTGTTATTACAATTAGATGGTGTCTGGCTTGTGACCCATTAACGTTTAACAATCAATGTTATATCGGCGATTATCGATAACCTAATTGGGAATTATCGTCGCTGGCAGTGACATCGATTAGGAGAGCAGAGAATATAAACAAATGTTATATTAGAATAAATAAATGAACAAATATTAAAATTGTGAAGATGAATTAAAACTTAAAAGAATGAAAATGCTTACGAAATCAAAATATATAATTCTTAACCGTGACTTGAGTGGAAGTTGTAATTGATTCAAACGCATGCGCAAATCAGATATGAAGTACAGTGTGTATCTATAATATTTGTACATTAAAATTACAATAATGTATGCATCTCGCAATAGTTATGATGGGAAAATATATATTTAGATATTAGATGAATAATAATAAATAATGCAACATTTTATAGATAACATAGGCCTACCGTACGGGCTTTGCAATAAAATATCGAAAATGATAAGCCATGGAATTATTAAAGAGAGATAGAACTGTTATAAAATTATATACAGAATATCAAGCCGGACACATTTTATTTATTACTCTTTTTGATCATAGGCCTAGGTCTTAGTAGCTCGATGTAGCGCTGTGTCTCTTCTGTCCACTAAACGGAGATTGTCGGCGATCGAGTATTAAATGGCTGAGCACCTCGAACCAAGGTCATAGGCCCTATCTTTTTTCCCGACAGTCACAGTATTAAAATGATGCTTGTGCTTCTATCTCTGTAATATAGTAAAAGAGTCAAAATGTAGTTTTGCTCCCACCACCAGACCCAAGCTCAGGGAATAAATACAAAAAAAATGCTTACAAGCACTATATAGGTATGTGACAAAAAAAAATAAATTGGTTAATTGATAATGCAATTACTGTTATTAGAAAGGACTTGAAAAACTCTTTCCAATGACACCAAGAT
>JXSR01S012863.1:22949-36716 GCA_000969725.1 Ophiothrix spiculata
TTTTCTTCATACTGCTTTCTCCCTATTTTTCCGCTATTTAGGCAGTTTTAACTGCCTGGTAAATGAGGCTAAGATTTGGTGTCGCCAACTTTGACCTGGTATTCTCATTGTACGTTCGCGAAGTTCATGCCTCATAGCTTCTGTACAGGGCTCTATTTGGGGATCGTTACTGCCACCATTTTTGTCTATCGGCTGTGTTTATATCGTTAGCGTGAGTGTATACACGAATCTTTTTTTTGTACTTTTATTTTCGAATTATGACATTAATATTTCTTGCAAGAATGTCTGTGCAACAAAAGTACAAGATAGTTAATAGTTCCAAGATCGCAACATGACAAACCTAACGGTGTTATAACAGATTAATAAATACATGGAAATGGACCTGGATTCATGTGATATTTGCGATTGACAATCATGATGATGAGCATGATGAGTTCTCCGACATGCGGACTGTAAGTTTAGAACTCCGATTTTTTTCTGATTTTTCCGCTTTTTTGGGGAAGCCTCACTCACAGGCCTGCAATTACACAAAGAATTTTGATTTTTGCTGATTGTGGTCGTGATTAACCATTCAAATGATGATTTTATCATAAATTTTGTACCCGGAAAAGCTCATGACGGGCGGGTACCCGGGTTTTTGTCCCAGGCTTAGTAAGAATATGGACATACTGAGCTTGCGGCATATTTAAGTGAAGTATTGATTGTTAAATAAAACTGATAGTTAAGTATTGACTGAAATAGAATTTTGGGTTAAGTTAACTGCAGTCCACTTTTAACATCGATGGGGCTTTTTGGTTGAGCTCCAGTTATTTGGTGGTCGCTATTGCTCAGAACTATAGTAATTGGCCAGAACTGGTGGTTCTGAGCTGGCAACTTATACTTCATTAAGAAGTGTTCCATCCTTCGACTACGGTGGTCAGCAAACATGTTTGCAGGGTACCTAGGCTGTGTGGAATTACTTGGTCGATTGGGAAGGCATAGTGCATATTAATTCCTGTATTTACATTGAGCCTTCTGGTTGTCATTACAGGTGCTATTTGATGAAGGAGGTTGCATCAAGAGGTACGACAGAGTTGAGGACATCCTGCAAGGGTTCTTCAGACTCCGTCTCTCCATGTACCAGAAACGCAAGGACTACTTGGAAGGCCTGCTGGAAGCTGAATCCAGTAAACTCAACAACCAAGCTCGATTCATCATGGAGAAGATCCAAGGGGACGTTGTCATTGGTAAGTGTTGTAAGCAGTGTTCTGGCGAGACATGGCAAAAGGCCTAACAAAATTGTTGACTTGCTCTTTACAGGAGCATGGTCCGATTGCTTCAACTTTTTTTCAAACTTTTTGAGATTTTGGTACCAAAATATTGCTCATATTTTTCTCATACACCATGTGAAATTTCACTATGTTCCGTTTTGGAGATATGTATAAAAGTGTGTCTAATTTTGGTAACCATAATTAATTTTACACAGTAACGTATAGCCATCTCTGAAATACAAAATTGCCCATAAAATCAAAACGGTTTGACCGGTTTAACTGAAATTTAAAATTTGAACTTCTTTCAGGGTCATCTTACGTATGACACTGAAAAGTAAATTTTGAAAAATCAGACCAAGCTCCTTTAATGGTGAAATTAATGGTCGGTCGGATCTTCTTTTTTTTTAATGTTTTTTTCTCGAAAGTGGACCCCCCAAAATGAAATAAAATAGTTTATTTAAACATTTTCATTGTTTTGTGCTTATAATTTATTCAAGATATATGTTTGTTTCATGCAAATATATAACATTCTGTGAATATTGTTGTAAATTCAACCCAAATATCATGATATTTTTACCAAATGCACTGTTGGGATATGCAAAAGTTCACACACACACAAAAAAGCGACCCTAAATTTTACAAATTTTTGGTCGGTCGCAAAGGGTAAGTCAACAATCTTTTTTTTAGGCCTTAGCTAGAAGCTGAGTCAAGTTAACATAAAACCATGCTTGCTTCATATACAGAGAAGAACTGTACAGGGATATTTTCATTGGGGCTTTCTACACGGAATCCAGATCTGTATTTCCGATATTGGATCTAGGATCCGGATCTTCGTATGTTTAATTATGGCACTGCATTGGCAGATCCGGATCTTATGTTGATGCAGGCCAATTTACAGAGATGTTGATTGATTTTGATCTATGCTTCCTGTTGATAGTCCCTGTTGGTAGGTATTGTAACCAGGTTTGGAATCTGAACCCAAGTAAACTTAATAACAGTTGTGCTTCATTATGGAGACAAGATCCAACAGGATGTTTTAATTGGTAAGTATTGCAAAATGGGTTCTTGCAAGGAAATTTCCCAGGATTTGAACCAACACACAAGCTTGTCAAATTAGTATTATGCACCATGAATTTGTGTGTGAAACAAGCTCTTGTTCATGCATTATGACCATTGTAGTGAATTCATCAAAACCAATTCTTCAGATATATGAAAATTTTTGAAATCATTTGCAAATGTTTGTTTTCCTGATTTTTTTTTCTTACAGAAAACAAATCCAAGCGAGAGATGATCCAACAGCTTGTGAGGCGAGGCTATGACTCTGACCCTCTGAAGTCTTGGAAGGCTGCCCAGGACAAGCTTCCTCAGGAGGAAGAGGAAGGAGGAGATGATAATGAGGATGCAGAGAGCACAGCAGATGACGGCCCAGATTACGACTATCTCTTGGGGATGAAACTGTGGGCTCTGACTAAAGAGAGGAAGGATGCCTTGCTGAATCAGAAGGAAGCCAAGGTATGTCACTATAGGCCAAGCAATAATTTATCGGACAGTGCAAACAACAATCCAGAGTGCAGGGCCCCATAGTTTGTAATGCAACTCATTCTTTGGATTTTTGTTCACATTGTCCAATAAATTATTGTTTTTCCTTATAGCTCCCCAACCCGTCCTCTTCCTTCCCTCTTATGGTGATGGCGCTGGGATTGCTAATAAAAGAGAAACAGGAGTCGCAAGGTATGTCATTAGAACATCACCCACACTCCTGCCCGTAGTCAGTGTGCTGCAGTAGTCCCTGACCAAGAAAGAGAACACGTGAACATCTGATCTTTCAGAAGTTCCAAGGTATCACATGGAGTGTTCTTATTCTAGGAAATTATGAAGTCGTGTTCCAAGAGAATAGGTTTATACCCTGGTCACATAACCTTGTGGCGAGGTTACGATGTGTTTACGGCGTCATACCAGGTAGATTTCAGCGGACACCGGCCAGTGTCCATAAGCTGTAGAGATGCCGGAAGCATGCTGCAAGAATTTAATTCTGAGTTAAAACCTTGCGGCGTGTATACGATGTCTTCAGTTAATGGTCTAATAACCACCGGTTACCGACCTGGCATCGCAAGAGCTTGCAAGCATTCACCGGTGTCATACCCGCTTTGCAGCTTCCTTCGGCTTACTAGACACCGGTCGGCAACTGTTGGTTATGTGACCAGAACCTCTCTCGTTTATCTTGTGAAATATTCCTGTAACACAGGGTCGCACAATTTGCCCGTATACATCTGGTTTTTTTTCCCACTTACCAACACCTATTTGCAAGAAGCTTGATGGAAAAGGTCTAAAGATACATACTTATCAAATGTGTGTACCATCCCTATGCACCACAAATGGAATGTGAAACAAAAGTGTCACCTGCTTATATCTTTGTGGTGTTGTTTTGCTTCAGGCCAAGGAGCTTGCCGATTTGAGAAGGAAGACGCCTAACATGCTGTGGAAGCATGACTTGGATGCATTCATGGAAGAACTGGAGGTAAGGGATGACTTCAAACTCAACCGGTTCTGGGCAGTTGCTATTGTTCTGAACAACCGGCCAGAACCGGTCAGTTGGCCATTGGGTTTTGAAGCGAACCCTACATGTAATCATACTCGCCACAAACGAAATAATATGTTGTTAGAGCTAGGACATGCATCTATATTATTCAAATTTTAGCTTAATAAAATATTCTTATTGTTATGAATGGAAGAAAAATAGGTAACATAGGTCCCCAGATACAAGCATGAAAATTATCGGCTTTTCAGCCGATTTCAGATTTTTGTAACTTTTTAGATTTTTCTTGTTAAATCAGCCTATTTTATTTTGACCCTTTCAGGGTTTTTTGAAGTCATTTTTGTTCAAAAAGAACAAAAATTGGTTAAGTCCAGGACTAAACCATTTTTTGTCCTATAAATAATTACAATATTCTAAAACAAACTAATTAATCAAATAATAAAAGTTTCAGTTTAAATCTATAAATTATCACTAGATTTTCAAAATTTTTTAATAACTTGTATAAAGATATTTTTCAGTACAGTAGACTTATTTGCATCTTTATAGAGGCCATAATTTGGTGTAGCTTTGACTTGACTTACATTTGGGAAAAAAAAAAAAATCTGCCTGCCCGCACTTGCTCATAAAAAGTTGTGGAGGACAACCTAACAATTTTTTTTGGCCTAAGAAGGATACTTGTTATCATCAATAAAAGGTCTTTTTTTGAACCTGTGGAAATCAAACAACACTATTATTTATTAAAAGGATCATGATATGTGATGATCTGTTAATTTGTTCATGAAAAGAAAGCTGATAATTGTGTTTGTATTTGGTTGATAACAGCGTGTTGAAACTCAGGAGAAACTTGACGAGTCCGAGATCATCACTAGCAAATCCAAGTCATCGAAAGGAGGACCTAAGAGAAAACAGAAGATCCTAGCCAAGGCAGAGACGAAGCCTTCTCCTTGTGGACGTAGAGTACAACCCAGGATTGACCCATCCTTGCTGAAGAAAACCGGGGGCAACGGTGGTGGAAGAGGAAAGGGGAAGAAGGTAAGGAGCCTGGAGTTAGGGAGGACCTGATAAAAACCGTTAAATCATGACCAAGGTTGAAACAAAGCCATCTCTGATAGGGGCAACCCAGAATTGAGGCAATGACGAACCCATCTCCTGGTGGATTCACCTATCATTGTTGGTGAAGATGCCTGGCGGTATGATGCTAGAACTTCAAGAGCTGAAGAAAACTTGGGGAAATGGGGAAAGAATGGAAGTTGAAATAAACAACATGCCTTTTGGTTAAGAATGGCACTTGAATAGAAAGAGGGAAGAAAGCAAGTCAAATCTAGAAAGATGTGGGATTGTAATTTGAAGAGTGATACAAACAAATGGCTATCAATCCATATTCTGGGCACTTGTTTAATACTTTAGTTAATAAAATATTTTTGTCTATGCTTAAGACTTTACAAATGCAACCAAATTTAAAAACATTAAAAAAAAATTGGATATGTGTTTATTATTTACATTTTGAAAACAAACCATGCTGTTTACATATAGGCAAAAGATGCACTTGGCAAGGTACTTGACTACGATGACGATGCGTCCGAGACAGCAAGCGTAATGTCAGAGGCGGTGAGCATTAAATCGGAAAAGGTAACCGCCAAGGCAGAGAAGGCAGCCGTCAAGGAGGAGAAAACGAGCGTCAAGTCGGAGAATGCAGAAGAGTCTAGGCCACTGTCACTTGCAGAACGTTTGGCGCAGAAAGGAAAGCCAAGCTCTGTTGCCGGTATGTATAATATTCAAATGCTGGAGCAAATTTGAAGCAAGCAGTTAATGTAAGGTTTTGAGTGCATCAGATCTTCAGTTCAAGCCTATAGATTTAAGGGGAGATATAAGAGGGTATTAAGGTCTACTCCAAAGAATTTTTGAAAGAGAACCAGCACATTTTGTTACTGCTCATGGAGTGTTTATTCCAACTTGCCATGAGTAAGGTGTGCTAATTTTCCTGTAAATCAGTTTCGAAGAGTCTCAATGCGGGGGCATGCTCAGCTGTTACACATTGGCGGAGAGTGTTGATTTCCCTTTATTTAATTTCTTTGGTCTACTTATGTCATATAGAATAGGTTGGTTGTAGATTCCAGCCATGTAAATATCATTAAACATAAATGTTGTGTAAATAAATGGATAACATGCACCTGAACTTTCTAAGAGCTATATTGATTTATACAGTAGGACAGCCAAAACGCGAGATCAAAAGGGTGCTGACAAAATTATTAAACACGCAGACTTTGCAGCTTTGAACACACTTTTGGGGTCGAAGAAGAAGCTCTTTCCCGCAATGAATTATTATTAATGACATAATGCACATGTATGAGATTGCAACAAAACTACTTCATGTGGACAGAATTTGTAATTTTCAATGATTATTATGAATTCTGAATATCTTTTATTTATTATCATAGCTGCTAAACCGAAGAAGCAAAGTACTTTGAACTTCAAAGCAAAGAAGAGCGAGCCATCATCTGACGATGAGGATATCATTGCCATTAAACCCAAGAAGAAGCAAAGTACGCTGAGTTTCAAACCAAAGAAGAAGATTGTGGAGTCATCAGACGACGATGAAGACATGGACCAAGACGACGCATTCAAGCCCTCCGATGATGATGATGATATCGTCGATGATTCGCCCGTCAAAGCACCCACCACCAAGAGGAAGCTCAGCCCTGTTGACGATAGTGACGAGAGCGACTATGAGCCTGTGGAGACTATTAAGCCTGCCAAAACAGGTGAGATGTTTGCAAATTCTTTTCACTTTAATTAGGTCCAGATGTCTCATGAAAAATCTATCTTTATGTGTTACAAATTACTTCATGGTCGGTCGCAGAAAGCATTTATCCCAAAGTCAAGACTAGCATTGGGACCAACTACTCATTCAATATTACACTTGATATACTATTAACCTTTTCCTGTCGTAGGCCGTATGGGATACGGCCTAAATTACTGCCAGCTCAGGCGTAGGCCATATGGGGTATGGCCTAACTAACACTATACTGTATAAGTGGTATTTTTCGCGCTACATTTAAAAGCAAAATGAGATTAGCGCGAAAATAAATGTACTGGGAAAATTAATGTGGATGTGTTGCAAATGGAATTCTATACACGGACAATGTTCGTATGCTTGAAAATAAAAACGTGCGAAATGGTCCAAAATTGGCTGAGCGCGGAAATATTGGCGTTTACAGTAGTATAACTAATTTCATGACCTCTTACCATCCAAAACACTATCACAGGCAATGTATACAGTTCATAAAGGTGTATTATGATGATGTTTCATTGAATTATGTAGAATATTTCTAAAGCTAAATTTAATTTACTTTAGAAGTCACTTTAGAGGTAAAATGGTGTCAGCCTGGAGCGGAAAAAGGGGTCAGACTGGAAAGGGTTAAGCTAAAATGTAAGAATTACAAAGTGTGTGTGACTGCAGGGTCTTCTCTATGGAACTCATTCAAACAATTTTCTTTTAGTTAAAATTCATCTTTTTCCATCTAATTTTTAAAAAAAGTTTTCCCAATGGATCCTACTGGGAAAAAAACCCCACCATAGGCAGGGAAGCCTATCAGGGAAATCTGGGATAATTATAAACTTTTTTTTTCAGTCAGGTAAAAAAGTCAGGGAATTTCATAAAAAATGCCTCAAATCATGGAATGGTCAGGGAATTTGGAATCATCCGAATGGCTCGTCAGACAGACTCATTTTCTTCAGTGTATCAGATCTCTGTACTTCTAGGCTGCCATGCGTGGTCGTAGGATTCAAAAAAGTAACCCATTTTTTCGTTAAAAAAAAAATCATTGAATTTTGAGATTTCATCAGGGAAAAGTCGGGGAATTTTGTTTTCTGAAAATGCTGTGAACTCTGATAGGGCAAACAATTAACATGCAGTTTGTTATTATTATTTTTTTTGCCTATATCAAGAAGATAATCTATAACCCTGTTTAAATGTTTCTTGATTTCAGCCAAGCCAAAGAAGACCAAGCAATCTAAACTGAAGCTTTCGTCTCAATCTTCAGCTGCTTCAGGTAAATATGTAAAGATGTACAAAAATATAAAAAAATCCAGGTTGAGCGATAACATTGGGATATTTACTCCAATATTAGATAGTAGATTGTCAACTGGACACTTACTTTTTTAGTAAAGTTACAAACATCACTTATTGAAGGAGTATCATCAGACCTTGGTTTTGGGCTCTTTTTGCAGCTAAACAGTTCTTCTAAGTACAGAGATTCCAGTTTTCCTGTTTTAACCTGATTTCAGTTTTTTGTACTCCCAAAATTTATGCGTTTTTAGATATTTTCAGCCCTTTTTTCAGCTTTTTTGCCAAATTTACGCATATTTTCAGGATTTTTTGAAAGTTTCAGGTTTTTTCAGTGATACATACTGGCATCTCTTTAAGTAATTTTAATGTTTTTGAAGTGCTGACCATTTTGTTTACTTTGTAAAATGTCATCTTTAATTTGTTAACCACTCCTTTTTTCATATTGAATGCTGTAAATGAATGCAGCGAGTTCATAAGACTTAAAAGTTTAATAACTTTTTTATTATTTATTAAACTTATCCAAGTAAAGGTATACATTTTCTGAAAGCAAATTTGTTGAGGAATCTTAAAATGCAGCTAAATTTTCTGTATAAAGAAAAGCATGCTTTATTTCAAATTGTGTCTCAAATTATTTTCCCCAAACCTCAGTAAGATTACTCTACCCTCTTTCCAAAATAAAATTATTTACTGACACATTCCTGATGTAACTTGGCAGTGTAAATTGGACATCTCTTTTGATGTGATATTTTTTCAAGGTCACCCTGTATAATGTGTTTTTAATATGTGTATGTATAGACGAATCCGACTAAGCACTCTCGAAAGGACGCCCTCTCACATCGCCGCCATTACGGGGGGCCATCTTACGCTTTATGTGCTGTTATCACAATAGTCAATGCATTGAGACGTCAGCCTTTTGGGCCTAACCCGGGGCAAAATCTATGTCCATCTTAAAATCGAACTTCTCTTTTAACTTTAATAAGTTCTAAATGAAATTTCTGCTGAATTAGAAGGTTTCTAAAATACGCAATTTGGCGTGCGTTGTCAGAACGCTGTTCTAAGAGCGCGCTTAGCAAGCAATGAGCGGATACGCACTTTTACTACATGCATACTCGGTTGAATATTTGTACGCTGTGCCGTTCGTAAGTCAGACAATTTGAAATGTTTCTGTAGTTTAAAAAGCATCCGATACGAAGATGATCTATTATTATAGGCCTATCGAATGACTATGAGCAAGTTCCATACATTCCGGTAAATACACTGGAGTAGAAACTATCTACATGATTTTGATAAAGTTAAATATTTAGGGCTGTAGGCCTACCGTCTATAATTTGTAAAAATGTATTTGTCTGCTTTCAGAACATGCCTCTAAAACATGCTTTTCTTTTTAATCTATTAAAATGACAAAAATAATATAGATGGGAACAAAATATGGAATGATGCAATAAAATCATGCAGATGCCTTTTTATACTAGCTTTTTCCTGTTTTCAAATTGTCTGTTTTAGATTACGAGAGTTTTTAGCTCAATATCTTTTTAATTATTAGTGAATGTTCCAATTAAGCAATTTCATTTTTTTTCAAGAAGGTCCTTAGAATGATTAAAGGCCAAAATCAAAAGGGTTGATACTTTTATAGTTTATGTTTTATGTTTCACACCAAAGAATTTCGCATCTTTCGCTATCATGACAGTTCAAAGTTCTTTCCATGAGTAGGCCTATATATCCCGGGGTCCTATCACGACACAAAAAAAACCCATTTACTTTTTCCCTAAACACTTTGTTTTATTGCGAATGAAAATACTATCTAATATTTTAGAAAATACAACCAAAAACTCGCAGAACAGCCATGAAAATTAACACTGATACGCATATACAACGTAAAAGGTATACAAAATTGGCCCCCTTCAATGGCGGACGCAACAGCGCCACACACGGTTGAGACAAATCAACATGCGCGGTCGGATTCGTCTATAGGCTCAGGGGTGTGAGAGTTTGGCATTTATGCTGATTTTACGTGCCTTCAAAATAGTCATAATTTCAGGTTTTCCTTTCTTTATTTTCAGCCTATTTTGGCTATTTTGTCACTATTTTTCAAAGTTTTTTATCAGCTAACTCTCACACTCCTGTGTGCTGCTTAGACCTTCAGCTTTCCAAAAATATATACCTTTACTAGCTTAGGACGGAGATTTATTAAATTGTGTCTTGATTGGTGTTGAAAATCTGTAAATTAGTAATGTAACGCTATGTGTTTTTGAGTTCAAAACACATGGCTATCAAGAGAAAAAATGAAGAAAGTTCCCCTAGTGGCTAAAAAAAATAGTGTCAATGAAGAAAGTCTGCATAGCGCTTGAGGTTTTTGGTCAAAGTTTTTCCGCATCCTAATTTATACATCATACATGTTCATAATTTAAGTGTAATTCAGGGATGTGAGAGTTCCTCTTTTCAGCTGATTTCCTCATTTTCTTGTGTTAAAATTTTAGCTTTTTTATTCTTTTTCAGCCCTTTTTTGACTTAACGAGGCTTTTACTAGTTTTTGTCAACTGGCCTCTCACACCCCTGATAATTTTCAACTCTTGACATGAATTGTTTATATACAGGACAAGATGAACCATCATCCCAGTCACAGAGCAGTGAAAATGATGTCATGCCGCCACCCGCCAAGAAAGAAAAGAAAGCACCGAAAGAGAAGAAAGCACCGGCCAAGCCAAAAGCTACGAAGTCTGTGGCAGCTAAGGTGAGATTTTCTTTTTCGAAATTTGATACTGCATCTAAGAAATTTCCCAAAGATGATCGATTTTCATGACTAGATCTTGGTATTGCGCTTATGACTTGGTTATTTAACCTGAGTTTTTTTTTTAACAAACTTAGTAGCTAATTTGGGAGGAAAATTGTGATTTCAAGTGCAAAATGCTTGTTCAATTTATTTTACATGCAATACATGTCCAAATATGTCCATTTAATTCTTGCTTTAACATTAAGAAGAAATTTTTGGGGAAAAACTTTAAAAAAGGAATATTTGATGGAAATTTGACGTAAGTTCAAAACATTGATGAAAAAAATTACTATTCTGTTACAGTCTTAAGGAAAAACTAAATTAAAAAAGCTTCATTTGGCTCATTTTATTGCAAATTTTATCTAAAATGATTTTTTTTCCCATTGTGTAGACAAAAAGCAAACCAAAGAAAAAGAAGTTTGCATGGAGTGACTCTGAAGATGACTCGTTCCGAATCGATGCCGATTTTTCAGACGAAGATTCCGACACAGAAACCAAAGTCTCTGTACCAGCAAGAGAGCGACCAGGGAGAGCAAGGAAGGCCGTCAAATACACCATCCAGGATTCAGACGAAGATGATGATTTTGATTTTTAGACCTCTGTTTAACAACAATCAGATGAAGAAGGTCTTGTTGTGAAGATTTGTCAATCTAATTGTAGGTCAAGTTCAAGACAATAACACAGTCACCTGTACTGGGACAACAATTTTAGTTTGTGTTATCACTCAGGATTTTGTGTTATCCAACTGAATTCACATAGACAATTAACACTTGGACCAAACAACCATTTTGTGTTAATGAGGTTCCACTGTAGTAGAAAAGTGCCTGTTAACTTGCAGCCTTTTTAACCTGTGGGTAATACTTACAATGCATCAAACACTCTAAAGTCAATCAAGTGTTTTCATTCATACAAGCTTTTTTTTAAGAGGCCAGTGACCGGGAGCCATAAATCTCCAGAAAGCGGCTCCCAGTCCAAAATTTTAGAACGGAACCAGGCGCCGTTTTGTTACGACCGGGAGTCATTTTAAAATCGTATACCATGAGTGTACAGCAGTTATGAGGTTAAGCTTAAAACATCACGATTTTCACAGTGAAATTTAGACCTTTTTGTTTCATTTCAAGATATCATGATTATATATCTGTGTACACAAAAGTCAATTTATCATTCATCTCATACTGATTTGTACCTCTATTTCTTAAAATCCGAGAATTTCCCAAGATATTTCATTGTGTTTGTTCCAATTTAAAGTAGCCACACGTCCATTGCATTGCTTCATGTTTTTCCACTGCACAACACATGTGCACGGACTGCGCAGGTAAACAAGAATTCACCGAGATTTCATGACCAAAATAAATTACACAAACTTGAAAAATCTTTTTACAACTGATTAGTAAATATTCTAGGATTATTTTGTTATAAAATCCGTGGTGGCAATATTTTATTTTGACAATTTTAACACCAATTACATCAGGCTGAGATCCTGTGTAAAAGCTTGTGTTACGCATTCTATTCAGTACATACACACAATAGTTAAAGTATACTCTGTATGTTAGTATTTCACATGCACACATAATGTAAACAATGAGATCTGATACGGTAAAGTTCGAATCAAGAGGTGATAAATCATGGATTAATTAATTGATTAACTGCTTGCTTTTGTTATTTTGACATCCATGGCTTGTTTAGTTAAAGGTGATTCACTTTAAAATGTGGATTTTCAACTATTTTTTCTTAAACTTTTATGGTAAATTCATCATGTACATTCTGTATGCAATTATGACCAGGCGCCTCTTACGATTTTTCGGCGGCGCCCAGCTACATAATTTTTAGGCCAAACCAGGCGCTAAAACGTGAGGACCGTTGGGTAAATATCGCCCGGCGCCCGTTTAAAAAAAAGCTTGCATTCATATATTTGTAAAATTCAATTCAAATTTTGTGGTTGTTACCATTGCATAGTAAATGGTAATTGTGCCTAGTGAAATTAGCTTCTTGAGTTAACAACATCAATTACAAGGGTTTTTTAAAGGCCACCTGTTATTATTTCAAGAGGTATTGACTTTGATGCTGGGATTTAACTTGAGTATAAATCCAAAGTAATATTGATTGATGTTCAAGTCTTGAGTCAAATATAACCATCTATTACATAATACATCTATTTATGTAGCTGGCAATGACTGATGAACAATTTTCTAACCCAACAGGGGGTTTACAGTGTAAGTTGTTGGACCTCGTGCCTATGTGTAAGGTCCATCTATTCTATGGACTATATGTGCTGAGGTTATCAAATGCACCCTTGTAAACATTTTATTTGCTGTGGGTTTATCACACACCCAACAACGTGTGTACTTTTGAGAATGTAAATTTGTGTATCATATTTGTAATATAATATAAACATTTTAAATGAATCGTGGTTAATGAGTTAGTTAACTTAGTTGAGTCGAGTTGACCACTGTTAAAAGCAATAATGTTGGTGCGAGAGCTCAAATGTTTTTGAGATTTTTTTGACAAATTGACTCAACTTAAGTATATGAAACAAGGATGCCTAGTATTCAGTTCTGATCACATAATTTTGGCAGCTGACATTTCATTGCCGGGATGCGTATAGTTGTTGGATTTAATTTATGAACGCGTACTCAGTGTCTTGAACTTGGACGCAAACAGAACAAATGTATGCTCGCTTCAGAGACTACATATTTGCTACAGGCACGTGTTCACAAATTAAAGCTAACAACTATAGCTGCTACTCTATCATTTATTTAGGGTATAATATAGGACACTAGTACCAGAAGGGGGTTAAGTCACATAGAGTCCAAACTGAGAAAATGGCACAAACATATCATTTGTGTTGTCTTGAATAGTATTGCTGTATCTCGCAGTGACTCTTACACATGCTCTGATCCAGGGTCTTAGATAGGATTTGAAGGTTTGGGTGTGTAAATCCCAAATTTTGGGTGTGTAAATCTAAGGATTTGTGTACAAAGTATAGGAGATTGGGTAAAAACTGGGTGTGCATTTACAAATCTGGGTGTGCAAAACACTCCCTGCGTGGCTGGCTGGCTAAGCCCCTGCTCTGATCAAATTACTACAAAACTTGTACAGAATGTAGAAATGAGAATTCTGTAGCAGGAAATTGACACAACTC
>JXSR01S012864.1:59905-75015 GCA_000969725.1 Ophiothrix spiculata
AATCGAGCGGGAAATCGGGACACCAAGCGGGAAAAAATCGGGAAGGACATAATTATAAACTTTATTCAAACTTTTACCAGGCTTTCTGAGACAAAAATATAAAAATTCGTTGCGTTCTAAACAAACTGAAATACATAGCAAGTTGCACCGTTTTCAATGATGCACGAGCTAGGTGTCTATCATCACATGGCAATTATTTAAAAATGCTTACGGGTGACAGTAAGTACCATAATCATGCTCTAAAACAGTGATGAATTGAAAATTAATAGCAAGATTGAAGCATTTTACTGAGTATTGCGTGTGATTGATGCTAACATTGATATTGAAACTTAATAAACGACAGTTTGACAGAATGAGTGCGTCTCATCTTTAGTACATCGCCAAATGTCAAAGTTTATCGCTTTAAATACCGTAATATTTATCAATTTAAAAAATGCAAAACACTATTACTTGCGGCAGATAAAGTGATATATTTATAAATATTTATGGATATTAGTGTAGCAACAAATAATTAAAAAGTATCACGAGATGCTCAAGATGATTTGCAATTTGTAAATTGTAACTTTCTTTCTCATAATCTACAGAATAATTAAACAATACAGTTTTACATTACTTCAGTTGTTATGGCATACTCGCACATTATGCGAAAATATTACCCCTGGTAACATTTACGTACCCGTCCTTAGAGGAATAAATTCGAATACAACCACTTTCTGAAAATTTTTCAACTTCAACGACTTGCAGATATCTTGCAAATTAAATAGGGCATGAACAGAAAAGTACAAAGTAATGTTCACTCTTTCCTTTTTTGGTTGCTCTTCTATCAAAATGCTTTATATATTAAGTGATTTTACTTAATAACGATTTCTACGATCTCTAAAAGCATTTCAGGATTAAAATATTAATATTAACATAGGCGACTGTACGTTATGGCAGTCTCAATTATTTTTGTTAATAAACGCGATTATTATACTTAACTCTACTTGTGCAAATTTGAAAAGAGCATACTTTTATTTGAGTGCCAATGCGGATTCAGAGTTAGTAAAGTTGTTATTCATGCCGTGTGTAACTTGCAATCTTTCTGTGATACCTGTTGCATGCTTTAGATTGTCTATTAAGGGTACAAGGAATCCACATGCTCATGAAAATGTGAATCCTAACTATTTTTCAATCATGAAAAGATAAATAGTTTCCACTGCCTTTGCGTGGACTCGAACCATGGATTATGGCGGGGGTTAGTCATGCATTTCGAAGCGAGAGATCTACCGCTGAGCTATCAAGGCAGCGGTGAGATGGTGAACTAAAATCTAAAACATAAACATTAGAATGCCGTATTTTTCTTTTGTTTACATAAAAAATGCAATTTTTGCCTCGTTGGAAGGCTCAATTTGTAAGTAAATTATGCGAATGCGTATATCAGACAAAATGTAGATAATGTAGATACTAAAATCAGGCTATTCACAGCTCAAACAGGGCGAACTCAGAGTCATAATTCACGCCCGGTTTTTCGGGCAAAACAACGCGGGTTTGTTACATTATCATTCAAAATCAACACAACACATTTATAAAATATTATTTGTAATTCAATAAAAAGTATCAAGCCAACAATCTGTCAAAATTTGAAAACAGGCGAATCGTTCGACCATCATAAAATTGTAAGGTTTCGGCGAAAAGGTGTACATTTTTCCAAGTAGTTTATTGACGTAATTTTGACCTCGATAATGGACGTGAAATCACTATTAAAGTCTCATGTATAAACTAGAGACTCTATTACATATGTACGCCAAAAATTGTATTATTCTGATATGTGTAAGTAGGTAAAAAGTTGCAGTAAAGATGCCGTTGGCAAAAATGGCACCCATTTAGGAACTGTAGCCTTAATGTGTCACTTCACGGTATCTGATATCGCGCACTTGAACGGAACTCGATTCATTTAAGAAAATTGCCTAGCAAAAGGGTACATCAATACTGCCTGTTTCATGATTCGTTATATGGCTTTGATGCTGTATATATAACAAACAATCTTACATCATATTTCTTGGGCTGTTTAACATATTCACATGCTAAACACTTACAATTTGAATGTCGCGCCTTGTCATAATCTATAAAAAGACCTATGGCGAGTTTGTAAAAAGACATAATCTCTTCAAAGTTGTGTAAAATTCTACTGCATTCATCAATTTTCAAAATGTCTTTTTCAATTGATAGCTATTGGATATGTCTTTCAGAAGAAGTAAACAATGTAACACTAACATTTCTAGATTTTGATGTAAAAAGTTGAGTACTAATCATTTTGATAAATATTTAATTGCGACATGCCGTTAATTTAGTGAGAACATGTTTTATGTAATTATTTCCTTTGTGAAAAGTTGCATACACCGTACAAAAGACACATTTTTGTGATTAACGCAGCTAATAATCTGTTTGAAGGAAATGATTCAAAACCCACTATTCTTACCGATGAATGTAATGTAAATACTTTTGAGATATAGTTCCTTCCCTCAGCGACATATATGTTCTAACATCTAGTACATTTCTAATACTTGCAACGTTAATATTCGAAGCGAATATCTATACATGGAGGAATTTACCATCCTTATTATACTAATATGGTTTTCGTCATATTTGTAGAGTTGATATATCCGTTTGTGTAAAATTGGATATAGAGACAAGATGATGTTTGGTTAACAGTCAAATGAATCAGTATAGTTTCAGCAAGAGATCAATATCGGATGAGTAATAGTTTCACTCTGAATCCAAGATGACACTCGATCTTTATATAACCTTATTTTTTCAGCTATGCTTTGCAACATGCATTACTATTTGGTGTTGATTTGTTGTTACAATACTTTCAATTGAATTGGATTGGACTGAAACATAGAAGTGTTGTCAACAAATCATAAACACGCAAAATCACACAATCAGAAGTATGTTATTATGGTTTTGAAATACAGAATATAACAAAAGAAAGGACACCATGTATTTAAGAATCAGACTCATAACCACTCATAATTTGAATGCAACAAAATCGCATTTTCATTTTGGTTCAAATACAGGTTTCATTGGCGACAGGTAATACAAATTAACTTGAGTTCAACCAAAAGTCTCAAATCAAAATAACACATACCATAGGTTGAAACAGAAAGAAAGAGTGAGGTGCAGGGTTGTGTCTTTTTGACAAAATGTTCACATTCTATGACAATACTCCATTCATGTTTTCAAGAACGGTGCAATTCTACTAATAGATACAACACTGCACCTTGATGGAAAGTAGATCAAATAAAAAGCATTAAAAACATAACACCTTTGCTAATAAAATTATTTTGTAAGTTAAATGACAAACATGCATATACGTCTTTGTTGTATACACATCATGTTTTGTCGGATTTTGATTTTTTAAGCTTGCAAGCATAACAATACTACAGTTAAATGTAAACGATGAACCCCAATATCATAATAGTGTTTCCTTAGGTATTTAATGGATTTCATTCTGCCTGAAGATATAGTTCCAAATGCATTTACGTTAATTGAAACAATGTCTAATATTGTCTTTCCTCTCTCCATGAGACATAATACGTTTTGATAGCTTTCCGACGATAGTCTAGAAAATTATACCTTTTAAACATTCATTCTTATGTAATATATACATTGATATGTATGTAGTGCACACCACTCTTCTTGATTAGCAGTTATTATATGTTGAAATATGTCAATCTTATTATTCTATTAGCTAAAGTTATTTCAGCATGTGTGTAAAACTTATAAGAAATAAAAATATAACTTGCATGTAATAAAGAATAATATATGAAGGTTCAAAATGATTTCATAATAAGTAATTAAATAGTTTATCGTTGTCTAAGCTAAAAGCTGACGCTTGAATAATATTTCCTAGTTATTGTTATATATGTACCGTATATTGTACATATGTGATGAATCATACCGAAAAGGGTAGTTTGCGACAGACCACTTTTCAAGAAACTGATGAAAATGAGCATCAAAAAATAAAGAAAGTAATAAAAATTTCCGATAGATTTTCTGTTGTAAAATTTGAGTTAAATATGAGTAAAAGCAATAGAAATATTATTGCTTCTTTTATGAATTCGGACATTTACTGCAATTTATCTTGTTCCAGTTTAAACTATTTAAGTTGGTACGGTAAGGCTAAAGTAAACTTAAGTTCCAACACACAACTGCAATAACTAGTTAGAATGCGTTGCATATATTTTATTTACGTGTAATGCTTATATCACAAGCTCACAAATAGTGCTGATAGAACAGTAAACTAATACGGAATGTTTTAATATTGTAGCTGGGGTATTAGGGAAGTTTGATTCGAGTTTGGAGAGTGGACTGAGGAAGGCAATAAAATTGAGCCTCGGGAACTTGAAACAAAAAGAGTGTAGACAGGATGAGAGTAAAAATGCATCTGAAGTATAAAATCATTAAAGATAGTTGTTAGATATAGTTCGTCAAGTTTGAAGATATTTTCATTTAGAATTTGTATCATTCTGTAAATGTTTTCCATTGTTTAAATTGTTAATTAGAATAAAATGTTTTTCACATCATGCAGAATGTATAAAATGAGACCCATAATTTTCAATTGATTATTGATGAATAGTAATACACAATAAAAAAAAATAATATGAAAACAGATCATTTAGATTGACATTTTACATCCTTCTTATAATACATACATACATACATACAAACATAAATACAACAAGGATTTAGTGCGCAATTCCCAAAAGGCTCAGGGCGCTTACAAAGTTACAATAAAAAGTACAAAAACAATTAACAATGCAATATTAACATAAACATAAGAAAAACAATTAATTTGGAAATAAATGTGTTTTAAGTGCTTTTTTGAAAGTGTTTACAGAATTGGAATTCCTTAATGTCTTTGGAAGATTATTCCATAGTTTGGAAGCATACACGGTGAAAGTTCTGTCTCCGGCACTATTTCTGGTTATTGGATAGTCCAGACGGAGAGAGTCGCTACATGATCTTAAGTTTCTTTTGGGAATGTACAGTTTTAAACAATTTAATATATACATAGGTGCAAGACCATTTAGTGCTTTGTAGACATATAACAACAGTTTGTAATTAATTCTTTGTTTTACTGGAAGCCAGTGGAGACTTTTTAACAATGGTGAAGATTCATGTCGTCTGTCTAAAATAAAAATAATTCGAGCAGCCCAATTTTGAAGACGTTGCAGGCGAAGGATGTGTGATTTTGGTACAGATGATAAAAGACCGTTACAATAATCAAGACGAGAAAGAACAAGAGAGCGGACAGCATGGTGGCATGTATCTCTGTCAATAAATCTGCGAATTCGCGTTATGTTCCTTAGGTGAAATATAATTGTCCGACTGAGGTTAGTAACATGTGCTTCCATAGACATATTAGAATCGAAGAAAGCACCGAGATTTCGTATAGGTTGAGATGATTTGATACATGAATTGCCAATGGTCAGGGTAATAATAATACATCGAGAGACAAATTATTCCAAATGAAAACGACTTCAAATGAAGAGTTGACTTGCAAAGCGGCTTACGTCCGTCTTACACTTTTTGAGAAAAGGGCAAAAAAATGCTAAGACATAAATATGTGTCACAAAATCCCTGTTAATGATTTTAGTAATTCTGTACGAATATGGCTTTAAAAAAAAGATGTAATTTAAATAATTCGGCAAACAGTTTCAAATTAATTGGCTATTGATTTTTTTGTTGAAAATGGACGTAAGCTATTTTGCTAGACAACTCATCAAATTCCAACTTAAGAACTACCTGTCTTCGAAATTCTGGCAAAACCTCTTTTTCAATTCTTTATTAGCCTATGATGCAATATATAGATACCAAATCTAAACATCTGGGCATTTTTAATACAAAATTACTGTATGCATTACTATGAGCATTATGCCCCTCATGCCCAAATATGGTCATACGATATCCATATTTGGGCAACAAAGTAACATTTACGTGACTTAAACACACTAAGCAAGATTTTGTCATCATTTGTTTTGCCAGGATGATGCACAAGTTAAGGGTCTTTAAGAATCAACCAAATTGAAAAATTGATAAAATGGTATCTAAGCCATTTTGCAATTTAGCTTTTCAAATATAAAAAATGAATAAAAATGTATCCTTGTAAACTGATAGAACGTAATGAAATATATTTTTCTTTTGAAACATAAATAATGAACTAGGACATACTGTGTAGCGGACACGGGAACAATACTGTATCTAGGGAAACTAAAACTAAGTATAAATACGGAAAGACATGGATATTTTGATTTACCTAAATTGGCTTTTCCAACAAATAATGAAATGCAATTTGAAAATAATAAAATGAAAACAACAACAAAAACAGCAATTTAACCTTTTTTTATTTGATAGATTTCTCCTTTTTTTAAACACTTTCCAGCACAGATGATTAGTTCTTTATATTCGTCTTAACTTTCTAAAATATTTTTCAAGCGCTTTGCAACTACAGGGTGGACCAATAAAAGCGTTATTGAAGTTCAATATCACGTAACTTGAAATTGGAAAATAATTCGAGAATATTTTTCATATATTCATAAAGTTATTGACATTAGCGCAAAAAACGCCGAATTCCACTTTTTCCACGGCTGGGAATACTTTAATGTTCACTTGAATCAAAATTAGGTCTACAATGAGCATGGTTTTTATTTCTTTATGGCGTTGATGCTTATCATCATCGTATTAAAGGTGCATAGCATTGACTGAGAGTACTATTGACATGCATACATGCATTACAATAACATAAGTATGGTGTACTTCCATAATAATCTAAAGAATTAATTGGGTGCGAAGTTCAAATCGGCAAAGGCAGTGCATGTATTTGGTCATTTTCATTTACAATGTGGGTTTGTAAGGCGGGAAGAGAAGGAAGTTCACAAGTCGCGAGAGGACATTTACTGCTGAATGTTTTTTTAGAACTGGTAGCTACGCGGCCGGCTAAGCTAATTCTGTAAATAGTCCGTGTAGATGGTACACGTGCATTAGGAATGACTTTCCTAATGCACGTATCTAAAGACTATTTACAGAGTTAGAACAAAGTTTTACCCCTTAGGTACTGTTTTGAACAGGGATAAAGAAAATAGTGGATCTTGAACAGGGAGATCTGCAGCAAACATTGCTGCTGTAAATGCAGAACTCACAAATTCCTTCATCACATTCTTTAATCTAATCAGTATCGCAGAACCAATCAGCTAATTAAGACAGATATTATAACCATGATAACCAACGCTCAACCTATGTAAACTTGCCCGTGGACAAAGTGGAATTCGGCGTTTTTTGCACAAATGGCAATAACTTCACAATGCAAGCTTTGTTTGACATGAAATTTTCACCAAACACGGACAAGATACTATAGTTTGTGAATATTTAAAAAATAATCTCGATTTATTTTTCAGTTTTAAGTTACGTGATATTGAACTTCAATAACGCTTTTATTGGTCCACCCTGTAGATGAACGTTTTCCCTGGTGATAAAATCTCACAGTGATTATTAGACATTTACCCCAAAGTCCAAATTCTATAATAGATCGAGGTTAACAAAGGTAAATTCAAAAGATTCTAAAGACACCTACGGCTACCCGGTTATAATGTAAAACCTTTATATTGCTAATAATCAGCTCGTCGTACAATTGACTCAAGGCAACCGTTCAGTCAACACGTATTTGTAGATATTTTAGATAAGTGCTGGTTACAAGATTTATGATGCGTTGGGATTATTTAAACAAAATTCAAGTATGATAAAAAGGTGGTATTTGGATTTTTCATTAAAATGTCGGAATTTTGAAAGCATAGTACTTAATGAAAAGCGGTTTTAGTTTTCTCTCCCTCAAATGCCAACAAATCGACCAATGAATAAAAGTATTTCAAATCAACGATAGAGGACAAGATGTACTGACTATAAAAGATATATGTTGCTAATGGATGCCTCTGGTATTATTTAACTTGCATTGAGTGGAAATAAAGCCCACAATGATGCAGCTTTACGTCGACGTTATAGATTTGCCTAAACAGGTTAGTCACGTTGTAAGTATTATTTGACTTGACTTGAATAACCTACTATGCAATTAAGTCTCAGCAGTAACGTTTGCCTAAATTAATTTACGGAAATTACAACTCTAAATAGCAACACTCTGCTAAACAAACCTTTTATGGGGGGGGAGAATTTATTCACAGTTGACTAATATCAACTTAGAAATACGGTTTGGCTTATTAATATGATAATAAAAGAGTCTAAGAGTGATGGTTTTACATGATTGTGAAGTTTTTCTTATTCTCTTAGTTAATTTTGCATAAATAAATGTGTATACATCATGATGGGTAATGAAAACAAAATCAAAATTTCCAATGCAAAATACACATGGAAAATGGTTCTCTCTTCAAGATACCAAAACTTGAATGTTCCAATTTGACTGGGTCAACGTGTACTCTAAAATATTATTGAATATTTAGAATACACGTTGACCGAACTCGCTAAATTAAAAGGGTTTGTTATCAGGGTTCTGCTGTGTTGAAATTATTTAAAAGAAAGACATAGAAGGTTTACAAAGGATTATTTGGGTATTTGAGTGTTTTTTCCTTTTAAAATTAAAGACATTGTGAAATATAGGACTCAGACAGAAGAGGTATGGTTTCTTAAAAAACACTCCCTTAAATAGCAAACATCAACAAATGAAAAAGTACTTACAATGACAGGATACTTGGATAATAGATATGTTGCGATTACAAACTTTAACCCCGACGAAAACGTTAATGAATTAACTTGATTTTATACATTCGTTCTAGGAACAGTGAAACAGGCCTTATTTTTTCCTAACCTACCAATCAATGCTCTTTTGAATTTCATTTAAACATTCTTTCATGTGTAATATTTTGAACATTACACTTGGAAGATGTGAATAATGTAAGAATTTATAATCTTCAACTTAATATTTTGCATATTTTTTTTCTTGTACGAAAATATAAAAAACCCTATATTTTTGACTATTTTTATGTTTATTTGGAAATTATGCATTTAGGCAGTTTGTAATTATATTGTGAAAAGAAAAGGTATTTTGATTATTTAGCGTACTTTTTTGCCCCAAAATAAGTTATAACATGTTTCAATTTTTACCATTTTATTAATTTTGGTATTATTGGATACAGAAAAGGATGTTTTAAAAATCTGTTAAACGGATTTTTAAAATGCTAGATTTACTTTTAAGTTACAGTGTAATTTCTATTCTATTATGTTTTGATTCGGCAACCATTTGGACATTTTCGCTAATTTAATATTGTTGCAACCCCCTTAATTTTTAGAACGGAACCCCCTATGAACTTGGTTTTGCTATCAATAGATAGGTATGGTCCTCCCCTATTGAACGAGACCAATATCACAAAAATCGGCCAAGGCAGTACATATTTATGACGTCATAAAGGTATTTCTTGTGGAAAATCGGAATTTTGGCAAAAATGGTCACCAAAATAAAAATGTTGCTATAAAAGTTCTAAATAACGGATATGATAACGAAGTGATAATTCTAACATACCCGGCAAGTTTCATAGCATGCATATATTTTTCAAAATGGTGACTTAAAATTTCAAGTTTCGGGGTTTCACCAACTTTGACGGCCTACCTTAACCCCAGGTGGTACCGCCCTTATTTTTTCATCAAAATAACCGCAAAGGATGTAAAAGGGATTACTCAAATGCCTGGGATCGGTTGCTTTTGCATTTTTATGCAGCGGGGAAAAAATCTTGCGGGTTGCAACCCCCCCCCCCCTCCCCCTATGTAGACGAGGGTTAGCACTAATATTGCGATAACAATGAACAATATATAACGTTCCAGATACATAGTTACCCAATGGTTTATCTCTGCTCACAATTCATTCAATCTGTTCATCTATATAATTACATTGATCAAATACGATAGTTTGCGTTTAATGAACTGGATCATTCTGTTTGGAACATTCTACAAATACATCACTACTTTTTTCCAATCCTAAATAGGCTTTCATGTGAAGGCTATCTCAGCTTCTAGTTAACTAATGAACTTGAAACTTTCAGCGTATAAGGAAATTTCCTTGGGTAATATCATATGTACTTAAAATATAAATTTCATGATGCATAACATGACAATATTATAGTCTATTTAAGTTAGGAAAAAAAAGGTCTATTCTATAATAACATTTGCCTAAATACATTGAGACACTTTGGAATTAGTGCATTCTGATGAGCTTAAATAAATGGAACCTATGGGATGTGCAAAAATTTGAGACATGAAGATAAACTATGTTGTTCTAATATGTTGACTGTTAGAGATTTCAAAAGTTTAGTATTAAGCGCTCAAATCGATAGAGAATAACCATCATGATTTCCAAAATCTACCACATCCATCTACTTGTCATTTTTGAAATCAAAAGCCCCGTTATCTTCATTCTGTTGGAACGTTGTGTCTCTCTCAATTTTTTGTTTGCTGATATTATTATTGGCTTTTGCGCCAGAAAGAGAGATTATGCATATACATATCCGTTAGATTTTGACATTTCTTCAGTTGTCAAATGTATTCTCTAAAACCTTTAACCGGTAAGATTTAAATGTCAATAAAACAGAATGCAGCTATTTTATCAAATTCCTCATGTACACGGTTGCTCATATAGTTGGAATAAAAATATTGTTACCACTTTTTTATGTAAAGGTCAATTTAGGATGAACATATCTGGAAACGTATGTTGCTTTTGGTCAGATTTGGTAGGTAATCTTGTTGGGTGTGAAATGGAACTCCGAATGTGATCAATTTCTTCATGTACTGGTAACGGGGCAACAACAAAAATTGGTCAAAAACGTGATTTTCAGGTAAAATTTTATTTGACCCCGCCTTTGACCCAATCACTTCTGTACTTAAGTTGGGTGGTCATATTAAATGCTCATCTGTAGTAGAGTGAGAATCAGGTGATTGAATGTCTTGGTCATGCTTGATTGCGCCTAGAGAATGCTTGGAAGCAAAGAACAAAATGATCCCCCAACGCCCCTCAATTTAAAATAATAGGGTTATGGTGAACGTCGAATGGTCCCTGGCGGTATATGACATCTTTAAGATGTCATATACCGCCGGGAACCAATCCACAATCACCAAAACCGTATTTTTGTTAATTGAGGGGCGTTGGAGGATCATTTTGTACTTTGCTTCAAGGCATTCTCTTGGCGCAATCAAGCGTGACTTAGAATTTCAATCACCTGATACTCACTCTACTGAAGATAAACATTCAATATGACCACTCAACTTGAGTAAAGAAGTGACGGGGTCAAAGGCGGGGTCAAATCAAATTTGACCTAAAAATCACGTTTTTGACCCATTTTTGTTGTTGCTCTCTAACCAGTACATGAGAAAATTGATCACATTTGGAGTTCCATTCCACACCCAACACGATTACCTATCAAGTCGGACCAAAAGCAACATAAGTTTCCAGATATGCTCATCATAAATTGACCTTTACATAAAAAGTGGTAAAAATATTTTTATTCCAACTATATGAGCAACCGTGTATTAATCGATCAAGTTCATCTAAATATCAAATTAAAAGAATAGCTTGTCTCCTTCTCCTAGGGGCATGAACTTATGAATACCCATCGTTTGTTTTCAATCAGTTGAATACAATATCATTATTTCAGTTTTTCCTCTTTTCCCACTGGACCGCATATACACTTAAGTCGCTTGCTGCACATATTTGATTTCTTTAAAAAAAAAAAAAGAAGAAAGAAGAACTAGAGCTATTGTGCTCCCAGAGTACGACCATTTGTGATGGTTCATGGCAGGCAAAGGACACCTGGAATTGCTAAGTATAATTGTATCAATCTATCTGAGCAAGCAGAATACTTATACCACATTGCACTTGGCAGGTATTGATTTTTGATGATTTTCTTAAAATTTGACCTTTCCAGTGACCTTTGACCCCTAAGAAAGGGTCGGACGTCGAGGTCAACATGGCAACTTTTGATCGCTGCTTAGAGACAAACAATTTGACACCCTAATTAATGAAATTGAACTAACTTGAAAATTTGACCTTTGACCCATGAACTTTGACCTTTGGGGTCAAAGGTCACCTAGAATTGTTAAGTATAATTTTATCAATCTATCTGAGCAAGCAGAATAATTATACCACATTGCATTTGGTAGATTTTTGATTTGATTTTTGATGATTTTTAAAAATTTGACCTTTCTGGTGACCTTTGACCCCTATGAAAGAGTCGGACGTCGAGGTCACCATGACAACTTTTGATCGCTGTTTCAAGACGAACAATTTGACACCTCAAACATCGAAATCGGACAAAGTTGAAAATTTGACCCTTTTTATTTGACCCCTGTGACCCCATACGACCCCATATATTTTTTTCATCTGATAACTTTTGTGGACAATGTCAAGACGTTTCATGTTAGGTCATTTTAGGTCACCTAATTGTTAAGTATAATTTTATCAATCTATCTCAGCAAGCAGAATAATTATACCACATTGCACTTGGCAGATATTGATTTTTGATGATTTTTGATAATTTGACCTTTGACACCTTAGAAAGGGTCGGACGTCGAGGTCACCATGACAACTTTTGATCGCTGTTTCAAGATAAACAATTTGACACCCTAATTTTTGAAATCGAACAAACTAAAAAAATTGACCTTTGATCTATGAACTTCGACCTTTGGGGTCAAAGGTCACCAATATGTGTTCAGTATCTTTTTTACAATCTATCTGTGCAAGTAGAATAATTCTGCCACTTTTAACTTGGAAGTTACTGATTTTTAATGATTTTTTATATAATTTGACCTTTTTTGACCCCTTTGACCCCATTTGACCCCAGACATTTTTTTCACCTGATAACTTTTGTAGGCAATATTTAGAGAAATCATGTCCTCATATTTCATGACAATACCTTGTAACGTACTTGAGTTGAAACTTTTTTAGTGAAAATCAATTTTTGACCTCAGTTGACCTCAGATGACCTTTGAGGTCACCTGGGTCATGTGACATAATTGAGCTGGCCCAATGCTACTTTGGACCAAGTTTGATGAAAATCAGTCAAAGGACTTTGGAGATATAGCTGATCAAAGTGTTGAAAGAAGAAAGAAAGAAAGAAAGAAAGAAAGAAAGAAACGGCGCAATACAGACCATTTGTGATTGCATCACAAATGGAAAGAAAGAAAGAAAGAAACGGCGCAATACAAAATGGTAGAAGAAGAAAAAAAAACAGATTGTCTCACTACGCCGATTTTTTTCAGAACATGCACTAGAACAATAACAAATGCTGTATGATCTTGAAAACAACAATGATTACTTGTATGCCCTCCAGGTTTTTTTATTCGTGTTGCTAAAATGGAAAGATACTGTTTGCTATTTTGTTTTCAAAAAAGACAAATTATGAAATGAACAGAAAGCTCGATACTAAAATTCTTAGTAACCCAAGGCAATTGTCTGTGCTTTGTACTGCAAGATATGACATGGCACGCTTTTTTTTTTGTTTAAACCCATGAAGAGCAACTCATTTAGTATTATTGTCTTCCCGTTCTTGTGAGTTTTGAGTCAGTTGTACTATGATGATCTACTTTCTAATAATGAGGCATTTGTTTATAGTTCATTTATCAGTTAACAGATAGTCTCAACATTAGATCACTTAATACACTTTCCGGCAATAGATCGGTGAATTTATAATGGGACAGTCATCATTGTGTTTTTCTCAGATGTTGCACTCTTAAAAATAATTCTGTAAAAATACGGGAAATATCCTGTGAAGTCATTTTCCAGACTTTTCCCGTAATTTTACGGGAACTAACTGTGACAGGAAAAAAACCGTCAAATTACAGGAATCCAATCATTTCCAAAATCCCATTTCCTGTCAAAATACAGAAATCCCGTTATTTCCCAAAAGTCCAATTCCTGTCAAAATACAGGAATCCCTTAAACCAAATTTCCCGTCAAAATACAGGAGTCCTGTTATTTTAACAATCTCATTTCCTGACAAAATACAGGAATCCTGTCATTTTGACATTGTTATTTCCTGTCAAAATACAGGAATCCTGTTATTTTCAAAACCCATTTCCAGTCCCAAATCAAGAATCCTTTTATTTTGGCAATCCCATTACCTGTATCATAGGATGTCTAAAATAACAGCCAATCCTCTCATTTTGAAAATAGTGACTATGTTGAAATGTAGGAATAGCAATCTTTTTGTTGAAATGTAGAAATAGCAATCTTTTTACTAATTGCATTGAGCCACCTGTAATTATCCAACATTGAACACATTAAGGTTTCAAACTGAACAGGGCAAAGTCTGCACGTAACATTCTCAATAGTTGCAGTACAGAGCTAATTTTCGCACAAATTAAACAAACGACAAACAAACAAAAAACCGCTTATTTCTTGCCACAAGTTTTACTTTACAACACACAAGGTCCATATTTTTGAAATTTTAAAATTACTAGTATTGCTGTTTTAAAAATACTCAAAAAACAACAACAACAACAACAACACATCCAAATGCGCAATGTCAGAAATATTTTTTTTTAATATATGAAAAACAAGTTTACAAATATATTGTCTTCAGAATAAGAAACAATAGGGTCCTACATAGGGACTGCAGTAGTTACACGGTCTGATGCTCGGTCGAACAGGAGACGGCGAAGAAAGACCAGTGTCGGTTGAATTCGGAATCGGTGTCGGGGTCGGAAGATAGGTCGATGCCGTGATAATCGGGAGACGGAATGGAAAATTCTGACTGGCTATCCTGGTCGGAATTTCCATCATCATTTCCTTCGGCTGTAGGTAAAGTATAGGCTAACAACTCTCACGCAACATTAGTTTCACGCTTTATTCCGTTATGGTCTATGGGAGGCGGAGTACAATTTCAGGGGGACTAAGATTCCTTTCACAACGGGGCTACAGTCCACAGCTATTTATTGTACAAGCGATTTCAATCGGTTTCATTGATGCGATTAACAAGCTCAGAGTCCTAATTAGATGACGTCAAGCTGTACACGTATAACGGTTTACTATTGTAAATATTCCGAAATGTTTTCACTCTATGAACTTTATTGTCCATTAT
>JXSR01S012866.1:4766-16846 GCA_000969725.1 Ophiothrix spiculata
AGAGATTTTCCTGTACCATCAATGGATAGAATACCCTCAAATTATCAAAGAAAGTCTGTTAAATAAAAATTGTTCAAAAGTGAATTAGATAGTTTTACCAAACCAGAGCCAACCTTGGGGCATAATGCCTGGGGGTTCTCCAGGTTCTCTCCCCAGGGTTCTCTCTTAACATGATTGGCTATGCATCTGTGGCGGATCCACAAAAAGTGTTGTAGAGGGTCTCGTATTCGCAACACCGCGGTATCAACGTCTGTACAAAAAAAGGGTATCAAATCCTAACACGTTCGCAGTAAACCATGCATGTCTGATAAGGCTGGTATCGTGACAAAAACAGTTTCACTGTCTGTCAACAAGCTTGTTCATATATCGAGCGTAAAATAAAGTAAAATAAAATAAAAATACTTGAGAAAACTAGAAGTACTGTAACATTGTACACAAGATATTTTTCTTGGGTCAGGATAAATTGTTTAACATTGATGTTCAGTTGAGTGCATGTTCATTTACTCAAAGCTATAATTGATTAAAAGAAGTAATAAACATTTTGGCTCGTATTCCAGAAAGGTGTGTAGCTAAACCCCAATTTAACTGAACATAGACTATCCAGGAATGATACGCACCATTGCAGCTTTCAAGCGGAACAGTTCAATGAGCTGTGCTGTTGATGTGAATTCAAACAGTTGTTTAGCTAAAACACCTTTGTGAAATACAGGCCTTTGTGTTGTGAATTCTAAGAATTCTACGCTTGTTTGAAAAAAGTGACGCTATATCCCAGCGCTTCATTTCAAAGCCAGAATGGGGTGACAAATTTAGCAGTGTGCCACAAGTTGTAACTGCATTGACAAAGAATTAGGGGTACTAGAAATAAGGCTGTGTTCACACATAAATAGTCACAACTGCTCCTGTCTATTTGCGCACGAGTCCTGAGCAGCTAGCGAGTCAACCCAGCAATTGCGTGGACACGACATGTGTGTTAACACTAATGGCTCGTGAGCGAGATACCCACAACGTGAGTGACATGAAATCACTTTGAGTCACAGGCAATTCAAACGAGACAATTTCTATTTGCATTCACACTTGGAATTAGATCTTGAGAGGTGTGACTAAATGCTCATGTGTGAACATGCCCTAAAAATTTTCTGTGATGATTTTTTTTTTGCATCATGCCTTCCCCCAACAAGTGTTTGTCAATGGTCCCTTAGTATATATTTGATTATTTTATGGCTGCTTTCATCTGAATCACATCTCTCACCCAAAATTTCAGCACAGTTATATCGTAACCATTTCCCCACCGCTTTTGTAAAGTCTAAAATCTTGAAAGTTAGGCGGCATGTAGACCCGGCATGTAGAGATCTTAACGCAAAAATTTGCAGTTCTATACCCCACTTAGGATGATTCTTCAAGTGTCTTAGCCATTTAAGGTGGATTTGGCATTTTAAAAAATACACCATTATGGGCCCTTTTAGTGGGTTCTAAACAAGGGTTGGTAGCTACTTATGTGCAAAGTGATCATCAAGGGGGTCATGCGGTTGCCCTGCAAAATAAGAAACTTAATAAAGATTCAAAGTAATGACTATGTATATACAGGGTGTCCACGAATGATTTATACCCGGCTATCAGATTTTTTTGTGGAGCGGTGCACAGGGTAAGATTTTAGTCAAATCTTATTAATTGTCAAGTTAAGCATGTCTTTAGGTTTCTGAAGAATTTTGAATTTTTCAAATTGCAGGTTGCTGTGAAAAGTTATAATGACTTTTCCAAACTGGATATATTTTGCGAATTATAAATTTGTAATCAAAGAAATTGTTAAAAATTAAACATTCAATTAAAACTGACTCTTTTACTTTCTAAAACAAGTTATGTTTCTAAAGTTAAAACATAAAATTCAATTTAGGTTTTATTGATTGACTGTGATGGATATAAAGAGTGTCCTTGAGAAAGAAATAACAATTTTGGTTATGCTTGAACAGCTTTGTAAGATGTTATGCGCCTAAGGGAAACCCACCTAGAAACTTTACATTTGACATTTCCGATGACAACCGGATGTTAGTTGTTTGGATGGGTATTATAGGTAACAACTCAATATTAGGACCAGTATTTGTCGATGGAAACCTCAACGCAGGGAAGTAAGTTGACATAATCAACAGAACTGTGGTTTCTCAACTTGCCCGCCAATATGGTGTCCTGCTCCATATCTAATTAAGACTATCTCGCTCTTCTGAGTAGGAATAGAATCAGAAGTTAGCAAAGTAATGCTTTTTGTAGATCATAGAAAATTGCAGAAGCAAAGAATCAAGATTTTAATTTGGTCAAGTTGTATTCATTAAACTTTAAACACATACTGGGTAAGTGCACACACTACAAGTATTTATTATACCTACATGATTATTTGTACAGATCAAAAACCATGTTTGCATCAATTTTCAATTACGCCATCGCACAAAGCAATGAAGCATGACATTTTGATGAAACCTATGGATAATGTAGAAGACTTATAAATCCACTATTGTGGAAAAGCTGTTGGTTTTATGAAAAATTATGATTTAATATTTGTTCTGATTTTTTTAAAACCGGGTATAAATCAGCCGTGGACACCCTGTATGATATACAATCATCAATCATAGCAACAATCTTTAAATACAGTGTGTAATATAATGAAATGGACTTATACTACAATTATAGTCCATTATTTTTATTCTGAATAAATAGACCTTCATATAAACATTATAATATATTGCATGGTAGAATTAAACAAAATAAAGTAAAGTCCTTTACACATAACAAGAACATGAATTAGCAATTTGTTACATGTGTAATCAAGTAGTTTGGAATATGCATTAAATCCCATTTCATGTTAATAAAATCATTTTTAATTCTATACAGTAAATATCATGCTTTGATTGTTTTTGTCCAACAGTGAAAAATTACTGCCAGTTCTCACTATGAAATCAGCATCAAAATGCTTGTATGCCAGATTGAACTTGTTTTATGGATAAGAATCATCATGTCTTTCTATCAAGTGACAATTCTGTTTCCTTATAGTAGGAATAAAGTTAATGATCCATGTCTGTCCATAGTCAATGGCAAGTCTTTGTTATCCAAGTCGGAACATAAAAACATGGGACCAAGTTTTTCCAAATATTAAAGGGACTAGCCTAGATTCCACCTAGAATTAAAAAATCCATGGAAATGCTCTAAATATAGCTTAAAAGTAGGGTAAAATCCAAAAAGGTGCAAAAATGTACACACAAATGGCTCAAATTGAGAGAGAATTAACTTGCAGTATATCATTCTTTGATGGTAATGCGGCAATCCTTTGTTTCCTAAATTTGTACCTCAGATGGATTTACCAGATAAAAGATCAAACAAAGCTTCTGGAGATAATTTAAAGGTGTAGGTTCCGATCACATTCTCATCCCCCAGGGCTCAACCGGAAGTAGTATATTGTTTGATGCCAAATGAAAGCCCATATTTTTCTGATTAAAAATCCAAAATCTCACCTCAAAATTCATTATAGTTTCGGAGATATAGCACAAAATGTAAAATTAATTGGTATACCTATTTTTCATTTCTTTTGTATTTACATAACAGCCTCATCCCCAGGGTTACATACTTTCTTTTACCTCTCAGGAGAAAACAAGACACAAGCTAAGGTTGAAACCTTGCACAATGCATTCAGAAGTCAAGGTCTATCAGTTAAAAGTAAATTATACACATCCTAAAATAGGAACCTACACCTTTAATACACATTAAAAGGGAAACAATTTCATCCAAAATAATTTGTTTGGCCATCGCAGGTGTAGGAACAAGATTTTTTTAAGTTTTCAAACTAGAAACACTGTTTTCACACCACTGTTTTGCGCCAACCTAAAACATTAAAGGGTCTATTGCCACTTGGTCTAATCCCATTTTGTCTAATATTCACTTCGTTAAAACCATTTTGTATAAACCCAGAATGTCTAATTACCATTTTGCCTACAACCCATTTAGTCTGATAACCACCATGTCTAATTAGCAGTTTGTCTAAAGTCATTTGGTCTACTCCCATTAAGTATAATCTCCATTTTACCTAAATCCCATTTAGTCTAACATTATTTAGGCTAATCCCATTTTGTCTAATTCCCACATTGACTAATAACCATTTTGTCTAATATCATTTGGGCTAATCTCAGTTTGTCTAATTCCCATTTTGGCAAATAGCCATTTTGTCTAATATCATTTTGGCTTATCCCAGTTTTTCTAATTCCCACATTGACTAATAACCATTTTGTCTAATATCATTTTGGCTAATCCCAGTTTGTCTAATTCCCAGTTTGTCTAATAGCCGTTTTGTCTACTTGACTTATTTGCAACTTGTGGCACCAAATTTCAGACTGGTATTGATTTGCTCTTTGATTATCACTAAGGAATAAATAAGAAGTACTCTGAGAAAAGGGTACATTTGGCGCGTTACCTAGATTGGATAATAATTCAGCATCATCTCCAAACTTTTTCCCAAATATTTTGAGATTTTTTTGTGCCATTTGAAGTATTGTGCAAAGTTTCATTGTCAAATTCAAATCCTATATATTTAGATATTCTTTATTTCTAATTCTCATTGACGACAACGATAAATACTGCCCCCTATAGTTGAATTTTTAAAATTGGTATTTTCAGAAGATCTAATGCAAACTTCAAATTTCTTTTGATTTATCTGCAATCTATGATGTGAAAGGAATGTTTTACGAGCAAATCTTTGGCTCTTTCTTGATATATAGCATTTATAAATACACGGTTGCTCATATAGTTGGAATAACAATATTTTTACCACTTTTTTATGTAAATGTCAATTTATGATGAACATATCTGGAAACGTATGTTGCTTTTTGTCAGATTTGATAGGTAATTGTGTTGGGTGTGAAATGGAACTCCGAATGTGATCAATTTTCTCATGTACTGGTAAGGGGGCAACAACAAAAATGGGTAAAAAACATGATTTTTAGGTCAAATTTGATTTGACCCCGCCTTTGACCCTGTCACTTCTTTACTCAAGTTGAGTGGTCATTTTGAATGTTTATATACAGTAGAGTGAGAATCAGGGAATTGAATGTCTTGGTCACGCTTGATTGCGCCAAGAGAATGCTTGGAAGTAAAGTACAAAATGATCCTCCAACGCCCCTCAATTTACAAAAATATGGTTGTGGTGAATGTGGAATGGTTCCCGGTGGTATACGACATTAAAGGTTTAGAAGATGTCATATACTGCCAGAGACCATTCGACGTTCACCGCAACTCTATTTTTGTTAATTGATGGGCGTAGAATGATCATATTGTACTTTGTTTACAAGCATTCTCTGCGCAATCAAGCATGACCAAGACATTCAATCACCTGATTCTCACTCTACTACAGGTTAACATTCAATATGATCACTCAACTTAAGTAAAGAAGTGATGGGGTCAAAGGCGGGGTCAAATGAAAATTGACCTAAAAATCACGTTTTTGATCAATTTTTGTTGTTGCCCCTTTACCAGTACAAGAAGAAATTGATCACATTCGGAGTTCTATTTCACCCCCAACAAGATTACCAATCAAATCTGACCAAAAGCAACATAAGTTTCCAGATATGTTCATCATAAACTAACCTTAACATAAAAAAGTGGTAAAAATATTTATAACTATATGAGCAACCGTGTACGTTTAGATAATAGCCTCATACCCAAGATCAACAAAATAAATTCAAATTTTTGACTTATCTGAAGGTTTTAATCAAAATCACATCTGGTAATTGACTGCATGTTATTTCATTTAATTCAAAGCAGCCCAAGACATATCCCCCGCTGTGTACTGGCTAACAAATTCTCAATAGTCAAGGATGTCCACAAAATTACCATATATGTGATGGCTCACACCCGAAAGGGGGGAGTTTATATCAATTTTGATTTTATCATTTCATCTGTTACAGCATCTAAGCTTTAAAATGACCCATTGCTTGTTGAAATTGATCAAGGTGATCAAATCTTACAACAGAAAATCTGCTGGAAATTTTTATTATTTTTTGTCATTTTTTGCTGCCTATTTTTTATCAGTTTCTTGGAAATTGTTCTGTCGCAAAGTACCCCTTTTCGGGATGAGTCATCACATATATTAGCTGACTGCCTATAAATAGTTACATATTAGGCTGAATAAAGAATAAACATGTTTCTCCTTCATACCCTCCTCATATTTTGAAGATTTTTTTCTTTTTTCAAATTTCTTTCAATTTGGTAATATGTTGATTGCTCGGCAGATGATGGTCAAATTGTTTGAGCTTTTTTCTAACTTTTCTTTTGAAATTATTTGGTACCAAAATATTTCTTTTTTTTTCCTACAACCCGTACGAGAATGTAACATCTGAATTATATTTGTTTCTAATTTAAATTACCATTAATATATGAATAAATAATTATTTATTATCACTAGTATTAGACTGTAATGAGTCTGCAATGATATTGAGATGAATTGGATTAAGTCAACACATAGGCTTATAATATACAAAGTGATATACTACATTGAAATAGTTCTAGACAATCGGGGAATAAGACAAAATGATCTAGTGCAAATGCCGAAATGGTTGTAGGCAATTTGGGAATTGGGAACGAAATTATACAGAATGATAATATACAAAACGGTTGTAGGCAATCTGGTGATTAGACAAACTAGTCACTATACGAAGTGGTAATAGACAAAATGTTTGTAGGCAATCTGGGAATTAGACAAACTGGTCATTATACGAAGTGGAAATAGACGAAATGGTTGTAGGCAATTTGGGAATTAGTCAAACTGGTCATTATACGAAATGGTTTTAGACTATACGGGGATTAGACCATGTGGGTTTAGACAAAATGATGTTATACGATATGGGTATTAGACAAAATGGTGTTAGACAAAGTGGCAAATCACCACATTAAAGTAGGTAAAGAATTGCAATTTTCTCCAATATTCCACAAAATCATGGAAAACTACTTGTAGGTTATATTACTATAAACATGTTCTATCGATTAAAGAAAAAAAAAATATAGGTAAAATTTTGTGGGAAGAATCTAGGCAAGTCCCTTTAAAGGGTCTAATATTGACTTCAATTCTGGCTTGATATGGGCCCTATTTCAGAAGTGAACAAGTTTGCAAGACATATTAGAAAAAAATAAAATTTGTTGTACATAAGTAATCAGTAATATGTGAGTTGATAAAATTGTCGCTGGTGGGCGTTTGCAGGTCCTGTCACCTAGTTTTGGTGAATTTAGAATGGAAGATATCTACTGTAGTCTCATGACATTGCCGCAGATTCATGTCACAGTATCCTATGCTATATTTGCCTGTTGGTTTGAAATAGTCCAGACCTCTTCCTATCTTGATTATCCAGCCATTATTGAACCTGGAGAAGATAAAAAAAAAAGTATCACCAAATTAGAATGTTAACACATCAACATAAAAAATATGGTAACTTTATAGAAAATGGTAGTGTGGTAGAACATCCCATATAGCAGAGAATGTTTATTTATTTATTTAATCTTTCTTTAGGCAGGGTAGCCCCTTTCTTTCTTCCAATATTGTGCAACCTCATATGCTCGAGGATATAACTCACAGGTGGATTTTGAAGTCCAGATATTTACCGAAACGGGGTTGGAAACAGTCAGGGGTAGAATACCCTACTCTTTACAATACTGGCTGCGATTACATGTACAGGTATGACTCTTCTGTACATGGGACCGACGGCTTTACGTCCCCTCGGAAGGACGACGATCTCTCATGAAATATTTACCCAACTCTAAATACTTCATGTAAGGAGCAGACTAGATCTAAAACATCTGTCCAATGCTACCACTAAGTCAGATAAATGTCTAAGCAAAGATTCCGAGATTCCATTCCAACAAGTGCCCTCACTGGGAATCAAACCCGGGCCCAATGTATGTGAGGCCAGACCGCTAACCACCACACTACTGCGCCCCCCTTCAATGAAAAGCACTTATTTCAAAGGAGGCCCTGCATACAATAGTTGAATGGTTGGGTCAATGTCAGGAATGGTTGGCAAGGTCGAAAACACAGAAATGTTCTCATAATATTGATACATTTTCAGGAAGAAATCTGTTGTTCAAAGGGATTTGAATAAGTAAATGATCACAATCAACAAAATGCATCTATGTGCCTGCATATTTTTATCACACTTAAGCAGCAAATCTTTCTGAAAACGTATCAATATAATGTAGAGAGAACATTTCTTGTTTTCATGAAATATTTGTGACCACCCATCACAAACCTCCAGCAAAGTCAGCCCCTGATCAAATTTGGTTTATTGTAGATTCAAAAAGAACACATCTTTAGCTTTAAAATAACACTTGTTTCAAATTTATATGGCACCCAGAAGTAAAGTCATGATTCTTAAAACATGTCAAGTCAGAATACCTAAAAGTGAGAAAACGTACCTTTAAGTAGTTTTTTTATATTATGCACATTTCCTATAGGGATACATTTAGCAAATGTTACTGTAAAGTGCTATTTTTCGTGCTACATTTATTTTTGAGCTTTTCGCACTCTACTCGTCTGGCATGAAAATAAATGTACCGGGATAAATTACTGTGTGCGAAAATATTGGTGTTTATAGTAGTTTTTAGATATTTTGGAGCTGAAATGAAAGCTGATATTTTTCTAAGAGTTAAAGAAATATGAACATTTGAAATCTGCAAAAATCACAATTTTATTACTGGAGGTTTTGTGGCAGATGGTCACATTTGTCAAAATCTGTTTAAAATTGCTTTACGTACTCAAAATTCTCAACTCGTTTACTCCAAATATTCAAAACGAGTTGAACAGTACGTTGACTAATGCAAACTGTGTAAATGCAATTTCATAAGAGACCATGAAGATCCAAGTTTGTTTCAGGGGAAGTCCTCTTTTGGTCTATCCCTTACTCTCACACTAGACACATCCTTGTGTCTGAATCTCAACAGCCAAAAATGCAAGGCTCCAAAGTCAATAAAGGGATTCCACCTAGGCATTAAGAAAATCCAGGATCCCACCGCTGTCAACAAATTGTAATGGATCCCACTTACTCTATCAGTAAACATCACAAGGCATACCAACGCCAAACAAATTTCAGCCCAGCCGGGGTTCACACAAGAACCTACTACACCCAATGCGAGCTCACAGTTCATAGACTAAAGGAGGACTTTATAACCCATCAGTGAACACACTAACAAACTTTAACCTTCCTGACAGAACACATGGTAACATCCAACCACATCCTTCAGCATGAAATGCAGTGTGTTGGGTACAGTGCAATTCAGGTACAACGTAGCAAAGAATGTCAATGACTAAAATCCTGGAGATAGGCTTTGCACACAACATAAAACAATATCATCAATTATACCGTACCTAATTTCTCTATCATGTAGACTACTTGAGAATTCAATGTCCAGTTGTACTCCATGCTCAGATAGACTTCTTTTGATTTCTGTCAGGTGATTTTGCTGAGCACCAAAGTTATTCTGCCAGACAGAAATAACAAATTGTAAAACTTTTTTCATTAATACTACTTTATAATCACAAAGTATCAACCAAATAGATTGGTTCTGGTAATGTTTACAAGATCACTCAAAAAAGTGTATAATTTTAAACAAATATTATAAAAATGGCACCTGAGTGGAGTCAAGCTTTTGCTTTCTATACAAGGTCTCAAAGTCACATGATTCTATGTCAGAATTAAGACAATATTACTACAGCAGCAACTCATGTTTTTTTTTGTCTTAACAATTTTATTGTAAAATAGTGGTGGGTGTTATTCTATGAAAAACATACATGAAACCTCGGGTTTTTTCATGTTGAATTTGTTTTTAATATTAGATATGTCTTACAATATCTTGAAAGAAAAGAATTGGTTTTAATTCATAGGCTCAATCCAATCATCACTATGACTCATCACATCAAATTGCTAATGACTTGATTATACATCCTCTCTGACAATGGAATCAAACCTCCAAATGTTCCAGAAACTCAAGAATATAAACTCCTACAGCAACAATGAAAGAGATTCCAATGACAACATGTTTAGATTCATGCATAAGCACACACAAAGGCCTACCTCTTCTGTTCCAGTTGTCAATTTGATTCTTTTCACAGGACAAGTTGAAGCCACCAACAGCTCACAGAATCTAAGGAAGTTGTAGACCTGATGGCCCTGCCTGATGTATGGGTCCTCTACATGGACTTCAGTAAGCATCTCATCCAAGAAATGACCAAACACTTTCTGGTAACTATGGCCAGTTGAGTTGTTTGCTATGTGCATTTGTTCATGATATTTACCAGCTGTGAAAAATGACAATAAAGAGAGACATTTGTAATACTACCCATTGGCTTCTACATTGTTTAATCAACTCAATTTGACAACTAGATATTTCCTGCATCAAGTGTTAAGCTGGTTTCAGACTTGCCTGTCGTATGGTCGTACGACCATATGACAGGCAAAAATTTAAAGTGCGCAAACTCGACCTTGTCGTATCTCCTTACCGTACGACTAGCCAATATATCGATTACCCTGTCGTGATGGTGGCAACGGCACAATATTTTGAGTTGGAATAAATTAAACTTTTCTTGCGACAGACCATTGCGGCAATACGCAAATGTGTCATGCTACTGTACGACAACTATAAAATGCAGATGTTTGGTCTTGTGATGCAATGACAGCTAGTCTGAAACCACCTTTAATCTTCTTGATAGAAGTAAACCTTTGAAATAAAGCCATGCTGCGACATATGGTACAGACAAAGTTGAAATTGAAGCACATTAATAAGCTTCTGGCTACTGTATCCATCTCCCTTTCCATAGCATTAATGTCAGACTTTATAACTGTTCTGTGAATGTTGTTTGGGATTTGACACCCCACATACGACGGGGTATCAAAAAGTTTGAAACTTTACCCAGAAGAAATGGCGCCAGGAACAAAATTTCATTATGAGATACTTTAGGCACCTTTGCATCTATAGTCAATGTGCAAAGTTACAAATTTCTCCCACTTTTAACTAACTGTCTACAGACCGTTATTGTAGGGATCCTCCTCTCTATTGAAAAAATCTGATTATATATTTCAATGAAAATCAACATTTTCAGGTCGGCTATGTTTTATTACACCATTGTGACGTTTTTTTGGTATCAATGGATAGAGGAAACCCCACCCGTTATTATGGTATCAAACAACTAAACTTTGGTGGTGCAAAAAAAAAAAAGATTTACTAGGCCTATAACCTTTCAAATGCAGGGACTTAATTACACCACATGTCTCAATTTCATCCATGCAGCTTTAATGTTTTAAGGGGTAGGTAGATAACATCAATCATCATCTGTAAAGAAAGTAAAACTACTTATGAGACCATTTTTGCACCATAATGTTCATAAAGGCGAGTGACTATTCTGACAAAATTTCATTTGATATAGCTCAATCCCTTCTGGGTAAAGTTCAAAACTTTTTGATACCCCCTTGTAAATGAGTCTGGTTTACCTTTCCAGTACTTTAAACATACCTGTACTATTTCATGGCGAGGAGCAGGGTGGATAAAGGTCTTGTTCAAGGACTTAATTAGGGCTTAAACTCACAACCTCTCGATTACAAGTCCAATACTCTTACAACTACATTAAAGTGACCCACTACAATCAAAATGGAAAAAGCAGAAGTTATAAGAAACAACACCTACTTGCTTTTTCTTTTTCCACATGATTTTTTAGTTTTTCAGCTCTGTTCATATATTCTTCTATACGTTGCCTGAAAGCACGTCTTTTGGCTTCATCTGTTGTTCCTGAAAAAAAATCCATCATATCTTGATCAAAATATCTATGATTTAATACACGGTTGGTAAAGTTGACCAAAAAAGCCTTCAAATGAAGAAAATCACAATTTTCGCAGATTTTATGCAATCTGGACTTGGCAGAGTTAGGAAATCCTATAACAACATACAAATTAAAATGGAAATACCTTTTGATTAAATTACAACAATGACATTTTGTGATATTGACATATACCTATGTATCAAGAGTAGCCATATATTTTAATGTCCCTGTCACTACCAATAGTTGGGAT
>JXSR01S012867.1:3336-15756 GCA_000969725.1 Ophiothrix spiculata
ATCGGGCAGCCATATCTCCCGAGAAATCTACCGAGGTGTCCGGCTAGCGTGTATTACATTATCTTGTTGAGAAATTGAAATTGAGATCATTATTAGTTGTCTGTGCACTTGTGAGCCTTTTTATCAATTTTCAAATGCTATGTAACAATTTTTTTGATATACCTTTTGGGCCTCATATTTGTCAGTTGTTCGTAAACTTTACTAAAGTGATTATTGATAAAAGTCACCCGCATCAGAATTTGAAAATGTTGACAAGTATGCCGCTTATAAGCGAAGAGATGACCATTTCACTTTAGAAATGCAAATGTATATAAAGTGCAAATAGACCTACCCTGGCCTCTTTGTTTAGCTAGATAACGTGTTGTTTGTTTTGTTTTGTTTTTTCATTTGAAACATTTCAAACTCCTATGCTTTTCGGTATTAAAATATAGAAAAGCATAAGAGTTTAAAATGTTGCAAATTAATTTAAAAAAAAGAACAATATAAATATTTTGGTAAGTACATGTAAGTAAAGTTTCAATCCTGGTTGAAATCGTTTCAGTTATTTCATTTAGTTCCAAATCGTCTTTGTTCTATTTCAGATACGCATGTTATCACGTGACGCAGCAATCATCGGTGCCTTCCTCATCATCGCAAGTCGCATCCACGAAAAACTTCCAAAGCGCCACAAACTAGCTCATTTATACCCTCTAGGCTGCTCGCTGGTAGGCCTCTTCTTTGCAACATATTCCATACAACTGTTTAGAGAACCACAAGAGACGAAAGCGTTTCTCAGACATATGCCGTTAGCATCCATCTTCCATCCTCTTTATTGTCTTTGTTTTCTACTTGCCGGTCTAACTTTAGCTTCTGATAGCCCTAAATATATGGTCAAAGCAGCCAAAGTTCTTATTCCATTAACAATATCAGTGTTAGTTTTTGTCGAATCTGATGTAAGTTATTGGACACGAAAAAGTGGAGTTGAGTACTGGAATCATGTGGATCAGATAGCGAGGATGGTCACGGCTCTTGGGACTCTCATTTTGATATGTATTGGTAGCGATGCATCAATACCAACAAAATCAGCTGCCAAGAAAGTGACTGATGGTGTGTCAGTCAAAGATAAAGACCAGTGAGCAAAGGTTGAGATTGGATCAGTGGCGTAGCCGGGGGTGTGGACGCGTGCACCCCCAATATTTCATTTGTCAGTCGGAAGAGGTTACCTATCAGAAAATGTTTACAACTTTCTGAAAATTTAAGTTGAAGAGAAGTTTGTCGTTATATTTTGAAGGACATAAGTTTTGAGTGAATTTGACAAAAGTTGTTTGAAAAGTTGCTAAAACCGTCGCCAAATTGACTTCAAAGCCAAGACTTCCGAGAAATTGAGACAGCATGTCAAAATGATTGTCTGTGCACTTGCAAGACCCCTTTTTTTTGCTTGTCAGTTTTCAAAAGCTTCGTTGAAAACATTTTTTGTCGGTTGTCAGTCATCAAAACAAAAAATTGGCACACCCAATATTGAAATGAAACTCTGGCTACGCCACTAGATTGTATGGATGATTTGGCACTTTAAACGGATATCAGGGCTTTATTTTAAGAATGTACATCAAAATAGCTGTAAATGGAATGGTTGGCACATAATAGGGTAAAACAAGAAATATATTTGCTATTTTGCTTGCATTGAAATTTCACAAGAGCCCTCTGTGACATTCAATGGATTTTAATATACATTGATTTCCATAGCAAGCTGAAGAATTTGATGAAATTAAAATGCCACAAAAAGTCTTGAGTTTTCCAAATTGAGGACCCTAGAACTAAAAGGGGGTTAAGTCACAAAATCTTGAAAATTGAGTTGTGTCAATTTCCTGAGCACTACAGAATTCTCATTTCTACATTCTGTACAAGTTTTGTAGTAATTTGATGATCAGAGCATGTGTAAGAGTCACTGCGAGATACAGCAATGCCATTCAAGGCAACACATTTGATGTTTGTGCCATTTTCTCAGTTTGTACTCAATGTGACTTAACCCCCTTCTAGTTCTAGGGTCCTCAATTTTAAAACCAACAAATATTTCTTGCTTTACAGCCAAATCCATAAGGTGCTCATAATTATATAAACAATGCTAAAGTTCTTGAGTTAAAGTTTCTAAAGATCCCAGAGTTACAATGCTAAGGGTAAGTTTACACTTGGTGGAAGGTAACGGATTTGAAAGTCAAGTCAAGATTTGTTGAAGGATGGTAACAACCTTCAGCGACACCTTGATGACAAGTGATGGCTGGTAGCTACCTTAGCTGACGTAAGGGAATGAAGGATGACTACTCGTTATTGAGGGTTTCGGTGGCCTACGGAATCTGAATGTTTTTTGTATTTTATGATGGTATAAAATTCTCTGTCTTTCAGATTTCCTAGGTCAACGCAACCCTCTGTGACCCGTCATACCTTTGTTCCTTTATGTCAGCCAAGGTCACTACCAGCTGTCACTTGTCATTTAGGTGTTGCTGAAGGTCATAACTATCCGCCAGCAAATCTTGATTTGATTTTCAAGTCTGTTACCTTTCATCGAAGTCACAGTGGTAAGCCTACTCAAGATTCTGTGTCCACATCCTGATATCATTATCATCACTTACCTGCGGACCAGGTTTATTAACTTCCTCTGTGCACTTGTTCAACTCTTTTTAAAAGCATTTTTCTTTTACTTCTTAAAAACGCAAACATATAAAAGGTTGCTATTCATTTTCATAAAAGAAAAAAGGCAAAAAATGCCAAAATGTAAGATATGGGATCATGGTTCTGAGAAAAAAAAGGCAAGCAAACAACTTAGTCTTTATGCCAAAATATAAGATAGGGGATCGCGGTTCTGCACTACATAAGGAAACAATAGAGATCCACTTGTTCAAAATAGGCATTTGTTTTTGGATTTTCCATTAACTGAAATATTTGGGAAATTATATCAATAAGGTGGTTTGGGTCATTCCTATAAATTTCTGTACTGTCAAGCGTAAAAGCACCAACAACCATGGGACTCAAATTGGGGTATCCAGGTCCACCCCCAAAATCAACTTTGAGTGCGAAGATTTGGTTACGCGTAGAGGAAAATTGCGTAAATACCATTTAACATGAAGGGTACCGTATGCAAAACTGAATAAAAAGGATAGTGCGTGCATATATTCACACATGACAAGATAATCATCTGCATAAATCTTAATACCCTCCAAATTTGATCCCTATTCTGGAATAATATTGTTGACTTAGACCAGTCATGCGGTATCTTCTAATTGAAGGGGTAGGTGCAATATAGTGCTAACCCACACCTATTTTTCGACCACCTTTGTTCTGGTTTTGAAACAGATGCATTTAAAATAAGTTATTACATCATTTTTCGATTAATTCTGGGCAAAACATCTATGGTTGAGTTTACTTATCACCATACTGTAAACTATTTTCAGTAATATCATTGTATTGCTAAGATTTAGCCGTTCAGAAGTCTATGGGTGGCCTAAAAATCAGACACTTTGGCTCAGCACTATATTGCCTCTGAATTATATTCAGCGCCATAGATCATTTAGAAACACTAATTTTTTTCTGGAATCACTGAATTTATAATCCTTGCATCAAGTACTCTTAGATCTAGCATTTTGAAAAAGAAAATCTTGGCATTTAGTGTTTCTAGAAACTTAGAAATTGTAATGTGCAAGACCTCGGGGCAATATAGTGCTAACCCTCAATTTTATTAGTGACTGCTTGTTTTATTGAAATCACATGGGGCTCCAAAATTTGTCAAAATATTTTTATTTGTCCATGTACTTGATCATAATAAACTTTTCGAAAACTATTGTTCATCTTTATTGTCAGAAAATCATTCAAATCAAAACCAGTAACGTGTGCAAAATGAGGGTTAGCACTATATTGCACCCACCCCTTCAATTGTATGGGTCAATTTATACTCGGCCTCCAAACAAAATTTTCGCTACCATTTTGCTGTGACATCAAACTATGGGCGGCCATAGCTGTTGAAAGTATTAGACACCTTGATATCACACACCGTTTTGGGTTACATTTCGAATTTGGGTTACGACACAGTTGTGGCTTTTACACACTCTTTTGGGTATTTTAGACCAATTTTTCATTGTAATACACACCCTTATTAATTTTGTAGACACCTTTCTCTTGTAGACATCCATAGTTTGACATCACAACAAAATGTTCGGTAGCGAAAAATTTGTTTGGAGGCCGAGTATAAATTGACCCTATCTGATTGATATAGACATTTTGGAACATTCTATTATTTAAAGAAGGGTGTTAATGGATAATCTCATTATTCAAAGATGGGGTGTTTTGGGTCATTCTTTTATTTAAAATAGGGCAGTTCTGGGCCATTTTCCATATTAGGGTAAAGGTAAAGGTATGATTTTGGATATTCATTCTATTCTGCGGTAGGACAAGTGCGAATTTGAGTCGTATAGGTCCGTATGCACAAAAGAGGTTTCAGATTTAGACCTGGTTTTAAAAGTTAGACCGGGTCTAAGTCAAAATTACTATTGCCATAAAGTAACCTTTGGTAGCATTTTTGAACTGCAATAACTTTCAAAATTAAAAGATTCAACCACATACTGTAAACGCCAATATTTTCGCGCTCAGCCGATTTAGGACCATTTCACGCGTTTTTATTTTCGCGCATATGAACATTGTCCGAGTATAGAATTCCATTTGCAACAAATCCACATTAATTTTCGCGGTACATTTATTTTCGCGCTAATCTCATTTTGCGCGAAAATAAATGTAGCGCGAAAAATACTACTTATACAGTATTTTGCAAGCACAAAAAAATAACAATAATGGTCAATGAAAATATATAGCTGTGATACCTTTACCAAATTTGACTTAAACCAGGTCTAACTTTAAACTTGTTCTAACTCTTTAACCTCTTTTGAACATACAAACCCAAATGTTTCGGTTTATGGGTGTTTTGCACTTTCGATTGAATTTATTTATGGTTTTTGAGTTATCCCAGTATCAGAATAACGCCGGTATGATACTGGTGTATGCTTGCAATGCCCGGTCGGTCACCGTTCGGACTCTGGACTGTAACTGAAGACCTCATATACAAGCCGCAAGGTTTGAACTCGGAATTAAATTCTTGCGGCATGCTTCCGGTGTCTTTATCTACGGCTCAGGACACCGGCCAGTGTCTAATCGGCGTCCGCTGAATTGATGCCGTAAACACATCGTATCCGCGCTGCAAGGTTATGTGCCCAGGGTATAAGAATTGTTTGGGACATTTCCCTATCCAAAATACGGTGTACTCAGGGCAGGACATTATTTTAGTTGAAATAGGGGCGATTTGGGAATGTACCATTATTGAAATAACATGCAACTTTGAGTCAAATACAGTTTCACATCAAATTTTTTAGCTTCAAAGATGTACTCATTTTATTGTATCTTGTTTCATAATTTTATACTTGATATTCAAAGTAATAAGAAACATAATTAGAAGTTACTTTTTAAACTATTCAACCACACATCAATAAATGAGTTACCAACAGAAAATTCACCACTCCTCATGGATTTGAACCTTGGACCTCTGCATTATTAAGAAAATGCTCTACCACCTTTAGCTAACGAGCAAGATATGAAATCTAAAGGTAATATGTGATGGCTCACGGGGGACTTTGAATATGATATCAATTTTAATTTTATCATTTCATCTGTTACAACATTTTTTAAGCTTTAAAATGACACCTTACTTGTTGAAATTGATGAAGGCGATCAAATTTTACAACAGAAAATCTACTGGAAATTCTTATTATCTTCTCTATTTTTTTCTGCCTATTTTCATCAGTTTCTCAAAAAAGTTTTCTGTCGCAAAGTCCCCCTTTTCGGGGTGAGTCATCACATATGTGACAATCCATCAGAACTCTCCAGTTAAGTCAACATTTTTATTCTGAGCTACAGTACAAAATACACACCAGTCATAATCTTACAAAATTGTGATTTTTCAAATTTGAAATGTTCATGCCTTTCCAGTCGGACCATTTTCCCTGCCCCAGGCTGAAATCTTTTACCTCTAAACTGACCTTAAAAGTAAATTAAAATTATCCTTAAACATATTCTACATAATTCAATGAGACTTCAGCATAACACACCTGTTTGAACTACAGTGAGTTCAGTTATAGTTCACTGTTAGTTAGGGCGTATGGTAAACGTCATACGCCTGAGCTGACAGTAATGTATGACGTATACCATACATCGTACGACTGGAAAAGGTTAAATAAATTCCTAGCAGAAAATCAGCTTTAAGGCTCTGTCAGACATCGCCATATAGAGGGAAAACGTACAAAAGTTTCACATATTGAACGTGTGCTAAACGGGCCACCGCCGTATGAATAACGAATTAAACGTATACATAAACGACGGACTGTATGGATAATGTATTGAACATACTTGTAACTAACACATGACGAACCAACAATGCATCAAACAGAACAATAGTGGGATAAAGTACTTTAAGCATACGTTTTGCTCTATACGGTGATGTGTGACAGAGTCTTTAATGAGCTTGGTTTGATTGTTCAAAATTGAGTTTTCAGTGTCATATGAAAGATGACCACTAAAGATGTTTGTTAAAAGTTTCAAATTTCAGCAAAATCTGTTGAACCGTTTTGATTTTATGGGAAATTTTGTATTTGAGATCTGCCAATATGTTACCGTGTTAAATAATTATGGTTTCCATAAGTAAGACACATTTGTGTGATTCCAAAGTAACATTTATGACCACAAAAAAAAATCACTTTTTAATGGCTTCAGAACCTAGCAGCATAGACATTCTATCCACAAGTTTATTGTTAGGTAGGGTCAAGATATGTAGGTGTTTGAAAATTAAATTAATTCCCCAAATTCTGAATATTAGTTCATGTAACTAACCAAAGTTGCACACACCCAGGGCCCAAAATAAGGTTTTTGGGGCGGGCAGGCAATTTTGGCCAATTTAAAAAGGGCACCAAGGCATTACATGTTAAAGCTGTATTCAGTTTTTTAGGGCTCCAAGGCAAATGGTAGGGGCACTGACGGCAAATTGCCTTATTGCCTTAGGTTATTTTGAGCCCTGCACACCACTTGTATTTTCATTTCTAGGTGTGGATTTTCATGTAGAAGACGATGGTAAATGTATGAAACACATGTCTAGGAATGCATTTCTCAAACTTTTGATTTTTGACTTACTTTTTGAAATATTGCCAAAAATAGGCCTAAAATGACAAAAAAAAGAGAAATGCATTCCTAGACATGTGTTTCTAGATTCTAAAAAGCATTCGAGATCCAACTTTTATTTTTTCAACATTTAGTTAGGTTGTTTATAAATAAAGTGGTCCAAGAACAAGGTTTTTTTGGACCTTGGTCCAAAATCATACATTTTGGTCCAAAATGACCTAGCCGGGTCATCTTTCTTCTACATGAAAATCCACACCTAGAAATGTATACTTTTATATGGATTTACTTATCGGTTGTTGAGTTACAAAGCATAATATATTTCTGAAAATGAGGGGTTAACTGTGCCCTTAAATGCACAAAAACCAATATGACCATACGGGGAAGTAAAATAGTCAATCTTTTCCAAATAAAAAAAATGTATTCAATCTTGCTGAATATTCAAATAAACTTATTTTCAAGATTTGTCCATGTGATAGCAACAAATTTAGCCACATATAATACCAATATCATGAACGATTCATGTAAAAAAATATTAGTACGCAGTGATTTGGTCTTGATCAATCCTAATCAATCATTTCTAGTCTCTTACACAATACAAAACCACCAGTTCACAATGTTGTAGAATACAAGGAATTATGTGCTGTAGCAGAAGCCTGATTGTTTGTTGCATAATTCAAGTTTTATAGAGTAATGGTATACACATTTCATTTTTCACCCAAATAAGACTGTTGGGAACCCAGATTGTAAAACAACCCACAATGGAATTTAATAGTTCAACATTGATTAGGGGTGTGAGTGGCTAGTTGACAAAAACAAGGAAAAATGTTATCAAGTTGGGGTAAAAGATCAAAAATGGGCTGAAAATAAATGAAAAATTTTAGCACATGAACATTTTCAAAAACGAGGAAATCAGCTGAAAAGAGGAACTCTCACACCCCTGATTGATGTTAGTAGCTTACATTTTAATATGATAGAGTTTATCATAATAGAAATAACAATAAAATCTACTTGGATTTCATTCTTCCACTTTGTCTTTTAACAGGAACGCGTGAACGTGACCGTTTAGATCGTGCACTTGTATTCGCCTCACTTTCGGAACTGCTCTGTCGAGTGCCGGAATTCGACCGTGTAGATCTGGTACTTGTATTCATATCAATCTCCTCACTTTGGGCGCTGCTCTGTCGAGTGCGAGAACTCCTACGCGATGAAGCGTCCCCTTCCTCGCTTTGGCCGCTGCTCTGCCGTGTGCGGGAACTCTTACGCGATGAAGCATCCCCTTCCTCCCTTTGGGCGCTGCTCTGCCGTGTGCGAGAACTCCTACGCGATGAAGCGTCCCCTTCCTCGCTTTGGGCGCTGCTCTGTCGAGTGCGAGAACTCCTACTCGATGAAGCATCCCCTTCCTCTCTTTGGGCGCTGCTCTGTCGAGTGCGAGAACTCTTACGCGATGGAGGACTTGGCTCGATGAATTCCATTTTTATCGGAGGATCGCTGCCTCCGGACTGAGGGCTGGGCTTGGTTCTTCCTCGCTGTCTTCCAACACTACCCTTATCACGAGTACTTGGGGAAGTGATGTTCCATTGACGTGGTTTTGGTCTCCTTAAATTAAAACAAGAATCAAAGAAATTAATTTTTTCAAATGTCAAGTTTAAGTATGAAGAAAAAGCATTTCAATTTACTCTCTAAGATCATCTTCGTATTACACCCTAGATATGGGCTATTAACAGAATTAACAGATTTGTGAAATCTATGTTGGGCGATTTTAATTACCGTATCCAATCGTCCAATTCACATTTTTGCCATTTGATAAAACTTTTAAATTATACCCTCACTTCCAAAAGTTTAACAAATCATCATATTCTATAACCGAAAAAACTCATGTAAAGGCACTCTACCTTCCTAAAATCACTAGCTGACTTGGACAATTCACAGAGCGGAGTTGTAAAGATAAACAATACCGTGACGATATACCCTTCTTAAATGATCAATGAGTTTCGTGATTACTGGAAGAGCCAAACTTTCGAACCTTTTTCTTAAACATCATTTTACAATACACGCTGAACACACCAAATATGCTATAGCAGTTTATCAATAAAAAATAAAATAAAAAGCACCTCTTCTCTCTTTTTCAAAACCTGACCGAGAAAATTTATTTTGCTTGGGCTAATATTAACACAATGGTATCTTTTACTCTTGAAGTTTTCTTACGGGTGTTCTGGCGATGGTAGAATCAAGATATCATCCTCATCTCCCTCCATCTGGGGCATCCAGCTTGGTGTACCGGGTGAGTGCCCCCACCCCCTGTGTCCCATGTATTGATAGCAGCCCTACTTACGGGTGTTCTGGTGATGGTAGAATCAAGATATCATCATCATCTCCTTCATCCTCCTCCATCTGGGGCATCCAGCTTGGTGTACCGGGTACTGTGGAATCAAATGGAATTAGAACAGTTGACTTATTTTTCTGTTGGGTAGTATATCTTAACATAAACCTATTTGCTTTCATGAGAGCTTGTAATACACACATAAATCCCTACCAAGAATTTATTGCATCGTATTGGACAGATATTTGCTCCAGTTGTAACCAATGCAATAAATTCTAACAGACCTTCACTTGTTCCAGAGTGCCCGTCTAGGTTGTCGCTTGACAAATGTGACGTCAAATCTTCAATCTTGGCCTTGTTCTTTAAAAATTATCAATTGCCTTGTCACAATGACATGTCGTGAACAGTTGAATTAAATTAAACTTTTCACAACAACCATCCATTGCGGCAATGTATCGTTCTACATTACAATAATATGCAAATGTGTGGTCTTCTGATGCAGCTACACACTACAAAGCGACAGCTACCCTCAAACACCACCCCCTGATTTTTGTCGATAACTTGCCAATGATGCATCGCACCTTGTCATAATGCGTGAATATTGAAACACGCACACACGCCTTGCATGCAGGTTGGCGTATCATTCGCGTAAAGTATAATTTGCGCAGGTTGTCTCTACGCGTAACCAAGTCTTGGCATTCGGAATTGATTTTGGCAGGAACCGAGGACCTGAACATCCTCAATTTCAGACTCAGTGAAGCAAAGCAATTTTTCAATCAACAGGTTTTGTTCCAACAATTATTTTGCAATTACTACATGCTTAGCATTCAGAAAGAAGAAAATTGTTAGTCATCATTCATTACCATGTGAAATCAACATGCTGTCTTTTTTTTTATTGCGATCACACACTTACCTTTCTTCAAATTGTCATCACTGCCGGACCAGACGGGTATAGGGGAGGTCAAACCGAAGAATGTGATATTGGCTATGGTCCTATCAGGTGTACTTATAGCACGGCCGCCTGGTGTCGGCATCTATAACCATACATAGGGAAAAAGAGAATTGTCATAGCTACAAAAACACTCAAAACTTTTACACTCCAATTTTTTGATATTTGATCCCAAAATACTAACAGAATTATCTTTTTAACACAAATCTGTTTTATTTTATGAATCATTTTCTTCTGAATTAGGTGTTTTCCGGCAACTTTTGAATTGAGCTATAATAGTTCTTGCCAACTGTGTTTGAAACCTGGCCCAGCCACAATCTCGTTCTTGGTCCGCATCATTCCACTCCTTCTTTTCTTGTATCTCTTGTGTTGTCTGTTCACACTTAGGCCTAAAAAAAATTGTTTGATTGGCATAACCCGACCGACCCTAATTTTACTGCTGACCTAAATATTTTTATTTTTTTGAGCATGGTAAAAACCTCCAAATCTCAAATTTGAAGGGAATTGATTCATGAGGGCCCAAGATATGGCTTGCAGGATATTCAAAATGACAAAAAAAGATGTGTTACAGAACAAGATGGTTCGCGAACCAGTAGTCTCGCCTGTGTTATAGACTGCCTACTTCAGTGACCGCCTACTTTGTTAATCACCTACTTTGTTGATCGCCGCCGTTATCATCCATCATAATGGAACAATTTGACACCTTAGATGACCTTTTTACCTTGCCCTTGGGTCAAGCACTTTCTATGGTCTAACTTTAATCCATGTGAGGTCAGGTGTTCGTGAGTTATGACCTTGACCTCAAAAATGACCTTGGATGACGTCAGGTCATGACCTTGGGATAACGTTTTTTGACCTTGAATGTATCTCAAGGCAACTTTTTGGCCATTTTGGAAATTTGACCTCAGATGACCTTGACTGATCTTACCCTTGGGTCGAGCTCTTTCTATGGTCTAAGTTTAATCCATGTGGGGTCATGGGTTCATGAGTTATGACCTTGACCTCTAAATGACCTTGGATGACCTCAGGTCAACTTCTTGAAGAAAAGAAAGAAATCCAACCTACCTACCCTATTTCTTTGTCTATGTTACGCCAATCAAACTATTTTTTAGGCCTTACTGGTGACCTTGAAAGTGGCCTTGTAAATCCACCCCAAGACTACCCCCTTCCCCATCATGTCATCCCCTACCTTCTTATTTCTCCTAGGTGGCCTGTTCTCACTTCTTGGTGTTCTACTAGGTGACCCTGTAACATCCATAGGTTCACTCTCCGACCGGCTATCATCCTCATTTTCCCGTACTTTCGGAGACTGTGGTTTTGAGGCAGGCACTTTCGGAGTCTGTGGTTTTGAAGAAGGCACTTTCGGAGACTGAAACTGGACTTTATTTGCCATCCTTTCTGGAGTGTTGACTTGAATGGCTTGAAGTTTTTCTCTGACAGAGTTCACAATCGCTTGAGTCGCCAAAGAGACGGTCCTGCAATAACAATTTTAGAAATTCATATTGTAACAGATTTATTTAATATGTATCTGCCACAACTATACTTTGATCAACACCAAATAGACAGGCCTTTTCACATTGTGAATTGATACGGTTAAAGTGTGTGCCTTGGTGAAAACGGCACAAACGCAGAAGACACATCGTGTGTAACTCGTGTAACAGTATGTAGGAGTGCTTGTAAGTTTGATTATATCTACCTGCGGATGAAGAAAAACCTTGAAATTCCCGCTACCTGGTGATGATCAAAGTATACCACTGAGCTATACACTGGAGGGGCTGTTACAGTATTTAAGGTATAGGACCACACTAAGCAATGGAAGCATCAGCCATTTGATCACCCTCTAAAAGCCCTGCATCTTAATAAACAAAACGCCATACGGCCCACCCATACTAATTGCAATTGTCAAGCGCCACTACTATTACCGATTAAGTCTATCTATTGGGTGATTCCCTGTTTCTTTTGGAGC
>JXSR01S012867.1:42058-58497 GCA_000969725.1 Ophiothrix spiculata
TCACCTGAGAAGGGCATTCCGTCAACACAATGTCGCTCAAGTAAGCATCACAAGCCTTCAGGATCTCTCCAGCAAATAAGCATCTTCTTTTGACCAAACCCGGACTCCCGTTCTCTTCTTTAGGCCCGCCTCAGACCCTTGTTACTCACCTGAGAGGGGCATTCCGTCAACACAATGTCACTCAAGTAAGCATCACAAGCCTTCAGGATCTCTCCAGTTACTTCATACATCTTCTTTTGACCCAACCCCGGACTCCCGTTCTCTTCTTTAGGCCTGCCTCAGACACTTGTTACTCACCTGAGAGGGGCATTCCGTCAACACTATGTCGCTCAAGTACGCATCACAAGCCTTCAGGATCTCTCCAGCAACTTAATGCATCTTCTTTTGACCCAACCCGGACTCCCGTTCTCTTCAGGCCCGCCTCAGACCCTTGTTACTCACCTGAGAGGGGCATCCCGTCAAAACAATGGGGCATCCCGTCAAAGCAATGTCGCTCAAGTAAGCATCACAAGCCTTCAGGATCTCTCAAGCAACTTCATACATCTTCTTTTGACCCAACCAGGACTTCCGTTCTCTTCAGGCCCGCCTCAGACCCTTGTTACTCACCTGAGAGGGGCATCCCATCAAAACAATGTCGCTCAAGTAAGCATCACAAGCCTTCAGGATCTCTCAAGCAACTTCATACATCTTCTTTTGACCCAACCAGGACTTCCGTTCTCTTCTTCAGGCCCGCCTCAGACCCTTGTTACTCATCTGAGAGGGGCATTCCGTCAACACAATGTCTCTCAAGTAAGCATCACAAGCCTTCAGGATCTCTCCAGCAACTTAAAGCATCTTGTTTTGACCCAACCCGGACTCCCGTTCTTTTCTTTAGGCCCGCCTCAGACCCTTATTACTCACCTGGGAGGGGCATTCCGTCAACACAATGTCACTCAAGTAAACATCACAAGCCTTCAGAATCTCTCCAGCAACTTCATGCATCTTCTTCTTGCCTTCCTCGGACTCTTCTTCTCCTCCGCACATACAAAGCTAAAAGAGAACAAACAATAGAATATAATTCCTTTGGAACACCCCAAATCCATACACCTGACTGAAACTGGACACTTTCCTCAGATTGAGTGGGGGTGCTTGTACTGAAACAAATAAAGAGAGAAGCAACAACAACGACAAAGTATCATGAGCATGACTATCACTGAAGAGGATTTGGAAAGATCAAGATCTTGTTAGACAACTGTAAAATCTCATCGTTCCATACTCAGGAATTTCTCAGTATAGCCGAAAGCAGACTACGTCATACGCAGCACAATGATTTACAATAACTTGTGTTAGACTTTGTGCGCGGAGAAAACAATTATACCTCAACCCGGCTTCACTTCATTTTCTTTCCCTTTTAGCGAGAAGAAAATCTGTGAAATGATGATCTGTTTGCTATCTTGTTGTGGTTTAAATACCACACATCTCATATGATTTTCTCAAAAATTTCCAGAATCTATCAAAATTTCTGAGAGCCGGCATTTTATACATAGAGTTGAATGAGAAAGTCTAAAAGTTACCTTATACAATGCAGATATCATCGAGCTGATCATCTCAGTTGAACTCTCAAACTTCACTAGTCTCCCTCTCAAATCCTCGATCAGCTCAAACCTGGAGTCGTTATCGATCCTGTTACTAACACTACCCAAAACAGACAGGATACGTAGCAAGGTGCCAGGCATGGTATCGGCGCCCTCAGCGGTGCATCTGCGCCAGGCCTCGACGACGACGACTGTATCAAAAAGGTTACAAGAGGGTGCTGCCTCTGCAAGGAGCATCCACGCTGCCTATATTGAATAAGAGAGAATTTGAAATTATTGATGTATACATTTGCTATTCACATTTAATTATTTACTGACTAGTTTTGAAATGTGCCATGTGAATGTAGAGTCGTATGTGTAATAGCTGCCATTTTTTCATAAATTTTCATTTCACACTGTATAGTGTCTGGTATTGGGTCAGTAATGCTAGAAATGCAAGCAAACCTCAAAATTAGAGGTAGAGGCGGCCAAACTTGGGTTACGAGTCAATGCCGGGAAGACAAAACTGATGAAAATAAAGAGCACAAACTCTAATAGTATCACATTGAGTAGTGGGGAGATAGAGGAAGTGACATCATTCACATATCTTGGCAGCATTGTGGATACAGCAGGAGGTACAGAACAAGACATAAAAACTCGGATTGGAAAGGCAAGAACAGCTTTCAACCTACTCAAGAAAGTTTGGGGATCAAGAGCAATTGCTACAGCAACAAAGATCAGAATTTTCAACACAAATGTAAAGTCAGTGCTTCTCTATGGGGCGGAGACATGGAAAACAACAGCTGAATACAACAGGAAGATTCAAGCCTTCACCAACAATTATATATATTACTGATATCTGTCAGTATTACTGACATCTGTCAGTTAAAAAGCGCCCCTCTGGAAAGTTGACCCGTCCGGCCGCAGTTAAAAAGCGCCCCTCTGGAAAGTTGACCCTCCCGGCCGCAGGTCGAGCGGCTATACCGCATTTATAAACAGTCGATCTGTCCGGGCAGCAATGTCGGTTTGGTCCAAAAATGTAGCTTCAATTAGCCTTTCTGCAGTGAGTCAAATAGTTAAACCCGAAGCTTCCAGGGGCTTTGCCCCCTGGACTCCCACCAGAGGCAGGCCCCTGGACCCCACTCGTTATTCATTCTCCGGCATCCATCCATAAAAAACCCTGAAAATTATGACAAAAGAGCAAAAATAGGCTGAAATTCAAAGAAATTGTGGATTTTTGAACATGAAAATACCTGAATTCAGGTAAAAACCTGAACATTCTCATGCCTGGCTCTGCTCGTATGGTTAATACAATTCTGTTGGTTTGTCTTTATAGTGGCACTCCCACTTTCGGAAATCTGGCTACGCCACTGAAAAGAGATATGGATAGGGATATGCATACACAAGTCATCCCTTTTTATTACCAGGGGTGTGATCATGAGAGTCATGTGATAAAAAGAGCTGAAAACAGTGACACAATACCAAAAACAGGCTGAAAATGAAAGAAAAAGCTCAAATTTGGACTCTTTTGAAGGCATTAAAAAAGCTGAAATCAGCTTAAAAGCTGAACTCTCACACCCCTGTATTACCTTATTTCTACCATACCTGAGAATGCCGAGTATCCAAATGTGTGGTCAGTGCCTTGACCAAGTGTGGTGTGATCACCTTTTGACGAGACCACATCTGACACGCTTTACGCAAGTAGGACCTGTGTTCCCTAGACTCTGGTGCAGCCATGACATAGAGCAGGTCCCATGCTAATTTATGCTTTGGAGAACTCGTCCGATTGGCTGGTACGATTTGATGCAGCAACAAATCTTTCATTGTTTCTAGACATTTTTCTTGGGCAGTCATTTCTCTATCATTAACTACTGGCAAAACTCCATCCAACCAAGCTCTGGAAAAAAAAAAGATTTGACGTTAAACAAAGACAAAAACATAGAATAAAAAGTAAAAAAATGCTTACATCATCATTACATTAAAAACCAACTAAAAAATCAAAACTAAATTGGGCCAAAAAAATTGCATGTTTGTCCTTTCCCGATTGACCCAAAAATCACCAAAATCCAGGGTTGCTTTTTTTTTTCTACAGAAAACTAAATTTTGCAAACATTATCATTGCAAAAGAATGCATTACTTTGCAAATGAATACGCCAGAATAAGAACATCCTAACTCCAATAGCTCCCTTCTGTTAATTATATTTATAAAATATAAATGCATACAAATTTCTGAAAATGCTTTCACATCACTAAAATAGCATTTCCATGTCAATATCCTAATCGTATTGTCACATTTGACCTTGTAGTTGACTTGTTTAGACATTGTTAGATAATTGTTATAGTACATAGTTGCTATATTCAAACAGTCATTACAAGAAAACCCAAACTCCATGAGCTCCCCTGTGCAACTATGCTAGGAAAATTATCTAACAATGTCTAACAAAGTCAACTACAAGGTCAAATGTGACACTATGATTGGGATAAAGATATGGAAAAACTTTCTAGTAATTTGAAAGCATTTTCAGAGATTTATATGCATTTATATTTTACATAACTTAACAGAAGGGAGCTATTGGAGTTGGAATGTTCTTATTCTGGCGTATTCAAATGTATTTTTGAGCATTTTGAAACCCCAATTTGTTCATTTTACTAGCTGGAAAATGTTTTCTTAAATCAGTGTACCTCATGGAAATGATTGCTTACTTTTGCTTCAGGGCTTAGAATATCAATAGGGCGATTCCAAAGTAATGTTTGTGACCAAAAAAGTGACAAATATTCACTTTTAAATGGCTTCAGCTCCTAGCATAGACATTCTATCCACAATTGTTTGTTGATAATAGTACCCACTGATGGAACCAAGATATGCATGTGTTTGAAAATAAAATTAATTGCCACAATCCTGAATGGATGTCTATCTATGTCGACCGCGGTCGGAAGCCATGATGAATTTTCTCCACTGCTGTCTGTTTAGCATGAGTTTGAGAAGTTCGTTTTGATCAATGCCAGCATCCTGTGTAAGAAGTACTGGGTAGGTCAGCCTTGGTCTTCCCTGTGCACGTGTCCCTTGGGTGGGCGTCCAGAACACTAGTGCAGACACTGGTTCCTCAAGCCGTCTAGCACAGTGAGCAGCAAAGTTTAGGCGGCGACCTCTCACTATTTCTGATAGTTTGGGTAAATCACCGTATATTACCTCCCTGGTAGGATGATCTCTCCAGTTGAGGTTTTGAACCATCATTAATAGTCTGGTGTAGCACCCATCTAACCTGGCTTCAAGTCTTTCTGTCAGTGTCCACCCTTCTGAGCCATACAACAGAATACTTTCTACGGCTGCACGGAAGAAGCTGATCTTTAACAAGTCTGGTAGATTGGATTTCCAGAGAAGGCGCATTTTGTTACAAGCTTTCCATGCGAGGGCTTTTCGTACATGAAAATCCTTTTCCGACTCATCTACCCAAGAGCCCAGGTATTGAAAGTCTTGGACCTGGTCTAGTTGACTTCCCTCTATTGTGGACAGTGCAACATCAGTCTTGATGTTATATGCCATGAATTTGGTTTTTGAAGCATTCATCATAAGACCAACTGTTGCAGCAGCATCCTCAACTCTGGTCAGCAGTTCTTGAGCTTGTTGTAATGTGTCGGATAGCAAGGCAATGTCATCTGCGAAATCTAGGTCGGTAATGACTTCTGCAGGGTGCCTTCGACTTCTTCGAGGTGTTACTGTAAAGCCCAGCATGTCCTTGTCTTCTCTGATTGCCATTCTCATCACATAATCTAGCACAATGATGAACAGTAAGGTGCTAAAGTATCGCCCTGTAGCACTCCTGCTAATATCTCGAAAGCCTCAGTTTCACCATCTGGTGATAACACAACTGCTTTTGTGCTGCTGTACATGGTATTGATTGCTTCGACGATGGTATTCGGAATCCCGTAAGCAGTGAGAATCTTGAGCATTTTACCTCTGTGCACTGAATCAAAGGCCTTCTTGAAGTCTATGAAGGTGATGACACATTCAAGATTCTTGTCCTTGATTCCTTCTATAAGTCTTCGTAAGGCAAGGATGTGGGAAGTAGTTGAGCGTTCAGCGCGAAACCCATTTTGGTTTGGTCTAAGCAGAGGTTCAATGTGAGGTCGAATGCGATTGAGTATCAAGCGGTTGAAGATCTTTGCTGCTATGGATGTTAAGCTGATGCCCCTATAATTGGATGCTTGCTGAGATCACCTTTCTTAGGAATTGGTACTATTCCACTTAGGGACCATTCCTGTGGTTTTTCACCTCTAAGCAGCGTGCCATTGCAGATATCTAGTAGTATGTTGTTGAAACTACCAGATTTCCAAACCTCAGCAGGTATTTCATCAAGGCCAGAAGCTTTACCATTTGACAATTTTCTTAGTACAGCCTGAAGTTCTTCATCTGTGAAAGCTCCTGTTTCAATTGGCAAAGTATTCTTGGTTTGGATTTCCTCATCAGGGTTGGTAGCTGAAGGTGGGGATCCTAGTAGGGTGGAAAAGTAGTCTCTCCATTCCTTACAGCGTTCCGCCAATTTGAGCATTTAGGTCCCCCATGACAACTAGAACATTGTGTGGTGGTATATCTTTGTTAGTTTGGCGCAGATCTTCATAGAATCTTGTGACCTCAGAATTATCTGCACAATTTGTTGGACTATAGCAGCAGATGACTGTGGTAGCTGGATTTCCGGCAAAATTTGCAACAATGATCCTGGACGAGATCTTCTGGACACTGCAAAGTGATTTTGATGCATGAGGGTTGATAAGGAAGCCAACTCCTCCAACAAGAGCTCCAATGGTATTTCGTGTTGAGGATGATGTAATTAGCTGCCATCCATCAGGTAGGTTCTGATACTGTTCTTCAACGTCATCATGGTGCAATCTGTGTTCTTGCAATGCAACGATAGATATATCATATCTCGATGCCAGTGAAACCAATTCACCCATCCTAGCTGTTGAGTTTAGTGTTCTTACATTAAACGTTGACACATACACATTCTTCTTACACTTCATAAGTGGCGACTCCTTCCTCCACTGATAATCAGATGCGGCCCTCCTCGAAAGGTTTGGGGTCATAGCGTCATGCTGCGTATTGGTAACGCCAGTGGATTCTGCTGAGTCAGGTTTATCAGGGGCTTTAACCCTGGTGCTGTTAGTTTTCTTCATCATGATTTCTTTCGTTGGCAAATTATGTGCAACATGTTACATATAACAAATCACACTGGTGCATTGCCACTCGCTACCAGTGTACAGGTGGAGCCAGTGATGTATAGTTGGCCTGATAAGATGGAATAGTTGTCCTCTGGTGACCTGATGAGCACCATCACAGTGAATAAATAAACTATGTTTGGACATGGGTGGATTTTAGAAATTGATTCAGCATATGTATTAATTGCCACCCATACTAAATCATATGGGGATACACCTGAGCCACCAACCACCAACCATTGTGAGTATGTCCACGCAGGTCAGTGTTGCTGGTGTCATAGTCACTGATCATCCCAAGGCTCAGGTGCCTCTAACCCTACCTAACCGATGACAACCACTAAACCTAGGCAAATGGAATGCTGGAAGGAGAAGAACTAGAAAAAGAAGAAAAATGAGCTATGGAAGGTAGAGGTCGCTCGTTCCTCACTCTGGTAATCCACAAGAAAAACCAGTCCACCACCAATGGATGGATGTAACGTTCGGTAACGTTTGTGACTTCACACGGATGGGGTTTTTTTTGCTGTAAAACTTATCTGACATGTTAGCGAATTTTGTACTGAACTTTCCACAGATGATGGTTGACAAATTAACAAATAATTTCATGAAGTTGTAGGAAATTCTATCGTCATGATTTCTTTTACTGCACTGTTATGTTTGGTAATGTTTGTGACATTTTGGTAACGTTTGTGACATTTTTGAGTTAAAACTTGTGCTTATTCATGCGCGGATAGAAAAACTTCACAATTTCTGTTTGGGAAATACTTCTCACGTATCAAGTAACAAATGAGTGAAAAACCTGCTTATATATGGTCAAACAAAAAAGCTGGTTTTTTGCTTTCACTCAAAAAAAGTTTAATTTTCCATGGAATGAGTCAACACAGAAATAGACATACCGACCCTCCTGATTTTTTTCATGAAAGGGCAAACAATTTTTCTGGCCTTTTGGCCTTGTGTTGAGTGTGCCCATGAATTTAACACTGCAACATGATTTTTAACACATGCTCATCTATCTAAACAAACAAAAACCAAAACGCGCTAAATGTATATCATATATTGTGTCATACGATCATAGGTCATGAATTGGTCATGCACATATGGGGGAGATGTAACATAAAAACCTCATTCTTCGTAGTTTAATGTAATTTTATTCAAGAAGTTTAATACCTACTGCAACAAATTTGGTATGGCTATCTGGGCAATTTTATTGTCTTTCAAATGCATAAAAATTCAAGACAATTGAACAAATATTATAAGATCTATGGCTCAAAATGTGAGCCAAGTCAACGGGGGAGGCGGTGGAGTAAAAGACGGTGGAGGAAAAGCTCATAGACTTGTACACAAAATTGTGAAAAATTACCAGTCTTTCGAAAATCGTCATGCCAAAAGTTGAAATCCTACAAGAATCATTTTTCACAAACATTTTAATGAAAGACAAATATACCTTTCCATGCCCAAAAATTAATGGTAGGTGATGTATTAACTATAGTTTGGTGAGGATAAACTTTGTCATTTTCAGGGTATTTCCACTACTAGTTTCAACAAATGTTCAAAGGTCAAAATTTTCATGAAAAGTTTCGTACGTTGTGAAAACGTGGATGAATAACAGTATTGACTTGTTGTAAATGCATAATACTGTAATTGCACGGATTAACAGTAACAAATAAACCAAAGTCTATCGGATCAGGTTAATTATTGAGAGATAATGCATGTTTGATCACCCTGTATACCAAACATGCAGCAAAATGGCCATAGTAAGCAGACATTTGAATGTAACTGATCTAGGGTTAGTACACTTTTTCACTTACAAAATTCAAGGACTTTTCCAAGAACAATTCAAGGACTTTTATCGCCGGCGGCTGGCGGAATATGTATCAACAAAATACATTTGTTTTCGCCCATTTTTGGATAAAAAATAATTGCATGGTAAATTCTTTTGACATTTATTTTTAATATTTCTGACATTCAACAATTCAAGGACTTTTTTTGATAAAGTCGGTTTTTCAAGGACTGGAAAATGAAAAATAAAATTTAAGGACTTTCAAGGACCTGCACTAACCCTGTGATCTCAAGCATTGTCAACTATTGCTAAGACATTTAAAGAACTCAGCAAATAGCCCATGGAGGCATACAATCCTTTTGAAATGTATAAGATTTTAACCACCCTGTATATTTCACCATATGGATATTAAGTGAAAAGTTCTATTTTCTTATTGAGAGCCCTGTGTTTTATCAATATAAATCCATACCTGTTTTGTTTTATGTTGATGGCTGTGTAGAATAAAACAGGTCTATGAAGGGAGTAAAATTAACACATTTTTTTTAGTTACACCCTGTATAACTGATTGTCACACGCCCTGTATAATGTCAGTATCATTGTATATTTGGTATCCTGGTAGTATGAGCCTTTACAAAATTTATACTTTTATGGTGTTAAAATGTCCATATTTAATTCTGTATTGAGAAATATTCAGATTGGTGATGTTTTTCTCATTTAGTGGTATGCTACACTTCTTCTGACCAATACATGACTTATGATCATACCTGTGATTATATTGGTCAATCAGATTCTTTTGTTTTAACAAGAAGCTAATCACCAACAATGTCTAAGAATCAAATACTGCCAGCAGTGGAAATTGACATGTAAGAACTTGTAGTCTAGGGTTAAGGGGTTTTCATAGAGATGCAGTTGCTTACAACTGCGGGATAACAATTTTTTTCATTTAATAGTAAAATTTAACCATCAAATTAATCAAATTTATTGAAAAATGTCCATTTTTGTCATTTTTCTTGAAAATTAATCAGTGACCCTATTTTTTTTATTTCAGTATTTTGAAGTACACATAAAATGCTAAAACATAAGCAAAAATTAAAAAAATCAATGGAGCATTTACTATTTTACAAGTACATAATGATCGACTTTTTTGACCTTTCCCTATACTTTGTGCGGTAAAACGGGTGATTTTTTTGGAAAATATGTACCTTTGAAATGTCTGTATCTCAAAAACGAGCACAGTGACCTATGTTTTTTTATTTTAGATTCGTTATCAGCACAAATAAATCTACCAAATACTAAATTTTTAAGAAAATCAATGGAGAATTTGCATCTCTGAGAAAACACCTTAATCCTTGGCCTTGAAGATATTCTGTTATTTTGACTTACTTTTGAAGCACTTGGTTCTCTGGGTTTCCAGTCAAAAGAAGCGTCAGTGAATTCATGGCCTGTTTGCGTACAGAGAGGGCTGGATCAAGGCAGCGGTCATGTAACACTTGTACATCTGTGTCATGTAAGGCACCAACGTTTAGTCTCAGGACATTCTCTAAAGCCTGGGAAAGCAAAAACAAATGAATTAAAAAAAAATATTGTATAGGCTTCATGTTAGGGAGAGAATGATAAAGAAGCTGATTTCAGTCGGAGTCTTTGAAATAATTTTTTTTGCAAGACCCAAAATGTTTGAGCCTAAAAATTTGAGTCAAAAATGTACTTTTGTAGCATTAACCCTCGTCCACCTAAGGGGGGTGGTTACCACCCCTAACGGATCTTTGCCGATTACCTTTAAAAACGCAAAACAAAGTGACCCAGGGCATATAAGTAATTGTTTGTACATCCTTTGCGGCCATTTTGATGAAAAAAAATTGGGGTACCCCCTTAGGTGGGGGTAGGGTAAGCCAACAAAGTCCCTGGGTAGGGGAAGGGGGGGGGGGGTTGGTAACCATCCCCTTCATATAAAAGTTGCCCTTGAAAAATATCTGCATGCTAACAAGCTTAAACTTACAGAACATATTAGAACTACCATTTCCTTTATTCATTAGCAAAAAACCCGATGAAAATCCGATATTTAGAACTTTTATAGCGAATTTTTTATTTTTTTCAATTTTCGCCTAAAATCAGATTTTGGTGAAAAGTACTTTATGACGTCTTAAATTACGTAACGCCTTGACCGATTTTCATGATTTTGGTATCATTAGAAAGAGGAGACCCAACTCTATACTATGATATAAAACAACCACACTTTTGGCACATCAATTTCAATTTTCACAAGGGGGTGGAAACCACCCCCCCTTAGGTAACGACGTAGTAGAAAATAGCTTAGGAGGAAGAGGGTTAAAGTAAAAAAATCTGATAATATACATCTGATACAAAAAGAAACACGACATGTCTTTAAATTGGCATTGTGTCAAATAGTCTGTTAATATTGAACGTTTCTGAAATATACATTACTGCATATTTGCTCTTTCATAAATAAAACACCTCACTTGTAAAAATTCATACGAAAATGGCTGAGATAGAATGCCTGAAAGACCTCGGACCCCAAACAAATGTTGCAATAATTTCAATGGTCTACGTACTGTTACAACGACACAATACTATGGAGATCTTAAAATGACCATTACAAGGCATGATATGATAGTCTCATGCAGTGTAACTCTACGGCGACCATTGAAATTATCTAAACAATGTGTGTGTGGGGGGGTGGGGGGTCCGTCAGGTTAGGGGGTTCTGAGCTTCTGAAAAATATGAATTCGGGCTTCAATATGAAAACTAGTATATCGGAATGACAAAGGGAAGGGAAAAATTAAGACTGACGCTGTAACATGGAAAAATTAGTTAAATTTACTGAATTTTGTCCCAAAACACTGGTGAAAATGTTCTTTTTTGTTTTTTTAGTCAGTATTTAAAAATTAGTGAATTTGCTACAAAATTTGAAATTTCTCACTGGAAAAAACTACATGATGAGAAAAATATTTTTGCCCCATCTAAGATTTTTTCCTTTCCATCACGGCTTCTTATCTTACCTGCAGAGCTGCTTTTCGGACGGTAACTTTTTCATCGCATGACGCTCGTCTTTTCAGCATAGCAAAGATACCATTTCCTTCTGTAGCACCTGCAAAAGCATAAACTTAGTGATGTAAGTGGTGGGAAAAAATGGAGTGTAGCGAGCAACACGAATGCAGCGACCCCATGGCCGGGGGTTCAGGGGCACACCTTAGGGCCCAAGCAGAGTCCAGGGGGGGGGGGGCAGAGCCCCAGAAGCTCCTGGTTTTTAGCAGTTTCAGGCGCCCAAAAAATGGCAACTTGTGTCTTAATCATTGAAAATTTTGAACATAATTTTTGATCATTTCAGCTGTATGACTATGAGTGTGTGCTTTGCAAATTGGTTTCAGTGCACAAGTTTGTAGTTTGTGTGTAGAAGAACCAAGAATTCTGATTCATTAAATTTATCCAACCATACTTATTATGTGATCAGGGTAAATGAACAATCTTTGAAATATACTGCATGATTAATATCAATCACAAGTTATTTCTTTTGCAGAAATCTGAAAAATTGCAGAATTCCACAAATTTGGGGAAAACTTACATCTCTGAAAAACTGAAATAAAATTCCCAATTTTATTTGCAGATGATTTTCACTTGGTCTATTTGATAATCAAAGTCAGCTTCTATCTGTCAAAAATCTTGATTTAGTAAAAAAAAAAGATAATCTTTTTCTTTTTTGGTGATTTTCCCCCTAAAAATCAAGAAAATGAAAAATGAAAGAAAAACCATTCCTATATACATTTGTTTCAAAATATTAAAAAAAAAAGGGGGGGGGGAACCCCCACTTCAGGAGTGCAAATTTTAGTTTGGCTTTTAAAAACCATTTTGGGACAAAATATATGTTTTTTGTCTTGGTTGCTATTTTGGTCAAAAAATACAATGTCATCATGTTCAGAAAAAAACACACACAAAAAAAACCATTGTATATTCTTATGAAAACTTTTATATTTTTATATGATATACAATTCAATTGGGAGAAAACAATTAAAGGGACTAGCCTAAATTCCACTTAGAATCAAAAATTTATGGAAATGCTCTAAATCAGTGGTGGGCAACCTACGGCCCGCGGGCCGCATAAGGCCCGCGAGCTCTATTTGTGCGGCCCGTCAAGCCCACAAAGAAAATAAAATAATATGTAAAATATTGCGCAAAGAATAAACTTGTCATCTCAGAAATCTGGTAATATTCTTCCAAAGTTGAACAAAAGCGCTTAAATATAAATCCATAAAAAATAACAATATTCATTAAGTTAGGTAAAGCTTCGTACTTTCGAAAACGTCGGATGTGGTAATCAATTCTAGCAGCGACGACAATTTTAGTAGCTGATGTTTTGATAAGCTAACTATCAAATTATTTACAAATAGTTGATACAAAGAATCAATGTCCCAGGTATTCCTTGAGGTTTTTGCTCAGTTTTAACTAGCACCAGATGTGCCTAGGTAGGGAAAACTTTCCTTGATAGTGCCCCAGGAAAATTTGAATTTGAAAATGATGTACTAGTTTGCCTTCTTCATTGTTCTTGGGATCAAGCATAGGGATATGATATCGGTCCTACTTTTGAGTGCCCATCCGTACTTAACTAAGTATTCTATAGGTCTCAATGAGCTTTTAGTACTTTGGATGCGGCCCGCGAAAAATATTGGAACTGTTTTTTGGCCCGCGGTAATAAAAAGGTTGCCCACCACTGCTCTAAATAAAGCTTAAAAGTGTTGTAAAATCCAAAAAAGTACAACAATTTACACAGAAATGGCTCAAACTGAGAGAGAATTAATATGCAATATATCATTCTGTGATGCTGGTGTGACTATCCTGTGTTATCTAAATCCTAAATCAATATTCATGTAAAATTTATATTTTTGCATATATATCTTATTAATATTATATATCTAACTGTATCACTGATTGTTTTTACCATGTTTTCATCATAAGTGACATCTTAAGAACAATATAGTAAAAGCATAGGGCATCGGTGCATGTGCCTTGCAAAAAATTGTACGTCAGATGGATATACCAGATAAAAGATCAAACAAAGCACCTGGAGATAATTTAATACATATTAAAAGAGAAACAATTTCATCAAAAATGTTTTGTTTACCCGTCACAGGTGTAGAAACAAGATCTTTTTAAGATTTGAAACTAGAAACACTCTTTTCACACCATTTTTTGCTGGCGACGGCAAAACAAATTTGAAGTTGATAGAGAATCGCAATTTTCTCCAATAATCCTTAAAAATCATTGAAACTACTGGTAGGTTATATAACTATAAACATGTTCTATTAATTCATGTAAAAATATGTAGGTAAAATATTAGTGGGAAGAATCTAGGCCAGTCCCAGCGTTTGACATAAGCGGTGTCGCATCGCAAAATGCGACACATTTTGGACCATTTGCGATCCAATTTCACAAGTGTGTAGCAAAAAAATGTGATGCAAAAATCACATGTTTACTTTTCAAGTTTTGCACCATCAAAGACAAACCTTTGAAAATGTGTGTTTGTCCAACAAATATCTAAACAAAAGTATGATAAATTTATGATTTTTTTATCTTCCTATTAATTTCTTCTGTCATTTAAACTTCTTATTTTTGCACAATCTGGGATTTCCAATTTCGCGACTTTGCCGATTTGCACATCATAAATGCCATAATACAACACCCCTATTTGTGAAAATCGGCAATTCCAATCCAAGATGGCATGTTTTGTTTACAATTTGGATGTAGCCGGACGCAAGATTTTTAAATTGAAAATTGTGAAACAAATATAAGGAAGTCTTAGTGATAAAGTTGCAGTTGTGATTTTGACATAATATATTGATTTCTGTATTTTTGCAAGAAATTGGCCGAAATTTTTGAATGTTTAGTTGTTCAAGTAAGCTTAAGCGTAATAGAATGTCCACTACACTGTGATGGTGACCTGCTATCTTAGTTATGTAAAATTGACTATCTTAATGAGATGCCCAAACTTGTAAGCTTTGTTGTTTTGTAATAGAGTGGTCTTGATAATGGTGGACCACAGGAAGGGGGATAACAGGGCTCACAAGGGTCATTTTGGTCAATGGCTTCCCTTTGTAAAAATACCAAGATTGGTCAGCGAATACTTTATTGGATTTTAATGGGACTTGGACACAATGTTTCTTGCATGGGTAGAGTCACATGTATGGGCCCCGCGTGAGTGGGGTGCAACATCATCTAGGGGTCGAGTCAACTCTTTGACCTTGTATTTTTTTTATTCTAAAATTGCTACACAAAATTTATGAATTGCTACACAAAATGAAATGTGTGTAGCACTTTTTGCTACACAACATAAAATTCTTAAGGCGAACGCTGGCCAGTCCCTTTAATGCAAGTTATGGGTCTTCCTGTTCTATGCATCAAATACACACCTGAACCTGATACGTCCATCATCAATGCGGGCGATCCACCGAACAGATTCCCTGGAGTGGCACCAACTTTCTTGCCACTTGCATTGCCACTCCCTTGTGCTCCTTCACCACCTGACGCTGTCGCTCCATTGGCTTGGTTGGCATCATCAGTCTTCCCAGCATTCTCAGCACTCTTGTCAGATGCTGCTGGCTGATTGACAGTGTTAAGTAAGTTTGGTGGTGTCAGTCCGCTCTGTTAAAAAATGGTAGATAAAAAATTGGCCATATTTCCAGTGTTTGAACATTTGAAGAGCAGATTTGAGGTGTTCCATCCAGTTTCTTTCCTACATTTTTTGCATGGTACAGAGGGCGACTAATTTTTAAAAGTCGTCACTGGCTCTCATCGCGGATGAATACAGATTTCAGATGGGTGGGTGGGGGTGTGGTGGTGGACCTCTGAAGAAAAAAACTGGCATTGGTATAAATATTGCTGCTTTTTAAGGTACTTATAATATGAAAATAGTCCAAATTGGCTCAAAAATGTATAGCAAATTTTGCAGGTGCAATCGGAAAGCATTTACTAGATTTAGGCGTGAGGGATTTCTATTGCAATTGGGTCACGAACTGTTGAAAATATAACAAACTTCTTCTTTTTTTTTTTAATCAAATAAATTATATGTCAGAAAACTAAACATAATTATAATATTCCAAATGCGTAAGGGTTCATGCATGAACCCCACATCTTCTTGTTAAAAACATAATCATTCATATCCTAGTACTGATTCAAAGCGGTTTCCTGCATTTTACTGTTACAAGCACATGTGTTGTTGATTATGACAAAATACGGGGATGTTAATATTCACAACCTGTGTATTGTCGTTGTCTCATAAATATTGGATGTAGCACATCCACCCTAATCTCAAATTTTCAACTTTCTTTGTGACAGACCTTGAGGGAGGGGGGGAGGGTGAAAAGTTAGGCCAGAGGACCTGACCATTTGGACAATTGTTGAGGCTGACAAGTTAAGGTTAGGGAGATTGACCAATTTTTCATGGACCAGCCTTATGGAATGGGAAGCAAAACTCTTATCACAGCTCTCTTGATGGCTGGGTTATCAGAAGATGAAAACTGGTCAAGGTATCCACTTACCAGTATGGAACCAGGTGTACCAGCCTGATGGATTGGGAAGCAAAGCTCTATCACAGCTCTCTTGATAGCTGGGTTATCAGGAGATGAAAACTGGGCAAGGTATCCACTTACCAGTATTGAACTAGGTGTACCAGCCTGATGGCTTGGGAAGCAAAGCTCTATCACAGTTCTCTTGATAGCTGGGTTATCAGAAGATGAAAACTGGGCAAGGTATCCACTTACCAGTATGGAACCAGGCGTACCAGCCTGATGACTTGGGAAGCAAAGCTCTATCACAGCTCTCTTGATAGCTGGGTTATCAGAAGATGAAAACTGGGCAAGGTATCCACTTACCAGTATGGAACCAGG
>JXSR01S012868.1:7333-17985 GCA_000969725.1 Ophiothrix spiculata
AGTAATGTATCAAATAATGGCACAGGTGTGTAAAATGTAATCAATGAGCCTATATAGGGCCTATTCATAATCATGCCAAATGATCAAATTGTTTTTTATATTTTCAATATGGATGACACCAGCTACATTTATGGTCCCAGGATCACAAACAAATTGTAGAAAACCCCTGCAGATGTCACTTTTGTCAGGAACAAAAATTGAACATTGCCAAAATACAATTTCCATGTTAAAGGGACTGGCCTAGATTCTTCCCACAACTTTTTACATACATATTTTTACATAAGTGGATATAATATGTTTATAGTAATATAACATACCAGTAGTTTTCCATGATTTTGAGGAATATTGGAGAAAAATATTTCTGTAATTGATGGACTTACTACTGAGTATCAATATGTCAAAAAGCAAATATCCGACATAATCGATAACATTATCGATAATCACACAGTTTGATATTCAGACTTGAGTTATTAGTAACAAGTGTAAGTATAACAGCGAAAAATACATGCATCATGCATAATTCAAAAACAAACATTCGGTATGTTGTGAACATCCACAAATTTGCAATTTGTTCATGCCTTTATTGTAAGAGACATAGGGAAATGATCAAGTTTAGATTATAAGACGCCTCACTTTAAACATTCTTTCGACGATGTGGTTGCTATTTTACATGAATATCAATACTTCAACCACAGAGATTCGCACTTCTTGGATATACTTCCGGGGCTTATTGGCAACCATGTGCATATCTAATGTTAAGGAGCGTTTGGTGCTCATGCCTTTCATAATCGACGGATGAATCTGGACGATAACAGCTGCTGTAAACACTTAACTCGGATTGAATGTACAATGTTATTAATACATTTAAGATGAATGGGAGACAGCTCTTTCTTTTATTTCAAGCATGTAGGCCATTTTTTTTTTTGGGGGGGGGGGCCTTTGGCCTTGGCATTATCTAGTTGTTGAAAGTTTTGTAAATATTAAGACAATCGATACTTCAACAGTCGATTACATTGCAACACTACATATCAGGGTTTTGAAAATAAAAAACATTAGAAACAACAAACATTGAAAGGCTTGAGTGTGTGGTTAGATTATAATTAGAAATGATTTTTTTTACTTAACTGAAATTTTAAAAAAAATTCTAATAATGAGAAATTATAGAGAGAGAGAGTGGAGGGAAAAAGGAAAATATATGAGTACTTTTCTTTTATCGGATATTGTTGTGAAGAGTTTAACTGTATTATAGTTTGTGTTGTATAGTAAAGAAATATTTTTGTTACAGATCCGTCCAAAATAACATAGGTTGGCCAAAATGAATGAATGGAGCCATACACTAATCATGCCAAAGTTCTGAATACATTCTGAATTTGTGGGCAGCTCTGGCAAAATGAGAGGAAAGTTGCAAAGCTGCATTTTAATAAATGGCATCTAACGTAAAAATAGGGTGAAAAAGTTCGTTTTTTGACATAAAATGCCTTTATGCATATAGCTTTAGTTTTGAAGGTTCAACTTTGCTGGGAAGTGCAATTATTCACCGTTAATTGATTGCATGTTGCTATTGTACCCTATAGTAATCGGTATCTTTGAAAACAATTTGGAGTAAATGTTTATTGCAACATATTCAGAGGACTGCTTTGGATTTCGATCTCTAAATAAAGAACGGAGAAATAAAGTGTGACACATTATAAATCATTCAAAAGCTGAGATTATAGAGAATTGAAATATGTTATAAACTCAATTTTAGAATTTGCAACTTTCCTCTCATTTTGGCAGAGCACCCCTCATATGTTTTCAAGACATACATTTTGACAAAATTGATGTCATCACCTAAAGCTGATTAAAATCCCCGGGGGGTAACTGGGTATTCTGACCGGGTAACCACCCGCGTTACCAAAAAGGTGAGACCTGTCTTGCAATATAGGGTATCAAAATCGACCTGGTACTCTGCAAGTCTCACATAGGGTATCAAATTTGTCTTTTATGGTATCAAACTTAGAAAAAATTGTTAAATTAATGACAATTGTGCCTTAAATTGCCAAAACATGTTTCAAATACCTAGAAACACTTCTTAAAAGTGTTCAAATGGTGTACAATTACATTTTACCTATGATTTCTTGCAATTATTATTTTGTCACAAGTGCGTAAAGTCTCAGATAGGGTATTCATTTGACAGGTATGGTCTCGGATAGGGTATCCATTCAAACGGATATGGTAGATTTATGGTCTCGGATAGGGTATCATTTCACTCATTTTTGCCAATTTTTGGTCTCACGTAGGGTCACCTTCGGAACCTGCGGAACTCGGGTGGTTACCCAGACACAAATATCAGTTACCCCCCCCCCACCCCCGGGTTAAAATCTTCATAGCAACTTTATATATGCTGGAGTTCCAGCAAGTTGGAACCACTGGTTGATTGATGGCTTTGATATTTGTATGCAATTTTGCATTTTGTATATATTTTACGAGTGAGAACAATAATATTCATAATATAAGTTATGTGTCTTATTTATGTTTCATTAATTCAGTTGTCACAGCCTATGGTAACATACAACTACAGTATTTCCCAGAAAACCGCATAATTTTTTCCCCATGTAAAATTTTAGGCATTAAATTGTAGATATCGATCACATTCTCATGATGACATTCCCCAGGGTCAACCAGAAGTAATACATTGAAGCCCATATTTTTCTGATTATATATAAAGCCTAAATTTCACCTCCAAACTCTATAGTTTTGGAGATATGGCATGAAACGTAAACTAAATTGATATATTTATCATCAAAATAATAACAATATATACCCATTTTCTATTTCTTAATGTATTTACATAGAAGCCTCGTCCCAAGAATTGCATACATTCTTTTGCCTCTGAAGAGTATACAAGACACTACCATTACGGTAGGGTCTTTAGAAAAATGCACTTCAGAGGCCACGTTCAATTAGAAAAATAAATTATACACAAGTTTAAATAGGGCCCTATACCTTTAATTGATAGAGAGGATGGGAAGGTGTATTTCATAGTCCATTAAAGTTTGTTTCATTTTAATTGGCAATTCAGAGCAGAAGTCACACTTTGTCAAATATTTGGGTGCAAGTGGCCCTCTTTCACGATTTAGATATAACTGCTCATTTCAAACGTTTTACAGAACATGTATTATTACGTGTACATTGTACCTGCCCTGTTATATTACCCGAACAATACTATTACCGTATGGCATATAAAAACAACATATTTTACAAAACGCACAAGTTGCCAATCGCTGCCCCAGTATTCTTAAATTATTTCATATTTGTCTGAAGTCCATTTATTCAGTTTAGTTAGCGCTTGTCTTTGAGCGCAATTTGTCGACAATAATCTTTATTTGCTGTCGTCCATTTTCAACAAAATCGTGCAAGGTGTCCACGGTTCTTGTTCGTTGCGAATCATCTGTTGGTTTCTTGGTACTGAACAAAAGGAATGCCTGTTTCACCGAACCGTTTGGTGCCTGTCAAAAATGTGAAAAACTGTCAGCTATTTGTCTATTGGGAGAATTTGCAGTGTTTACTGAAAAACATACAGTCAAAGTAATATATGATTCGCATCTTTAAAATGATCTTATTTGAGCTTGATATTTCTAATTAAGGCTACAGTCCCTAAAAACATCTCGCTCGGCTGAATGTCATGTTTACTGCCAAGTTTTTACCTACTTACACCTATCAGAATATCACAATTTTTGGCGTACATATTGAATAGAGTCTCTAGTTTATACATGGAACTTTACTAGTGATTTCACGTCCATTATCAAGGTCAAAATGACGCCTAAAGACTACTTCGAAAAAGTTGACCCTTTTTCGCCGAAACCTCATAATTTCATGATGTTCGAACAATTTGACTGGTTTCAAATTTTGACAGATTGTAGGCTTGATACTTCTTATTGAATTACAAACAATATTTTATAAATATGCTGGGTTGATTTTGAATGATAAAGTAACAAACCCGCGTTGTTTTGCCCGAAAATCTTGACGTGAATTACGACTCTGAGTTCGCACTGTTTGAGCTGTGAATTGCCCGTATCTACATTATCTACATTTTGTCTGATATACGCATTCGCATAATTTACTTGCAAATTGAGCATTCCAATGAGCCAAAAATTGCAATTTTTATGTAAATAAAAGAAAAATATGGTATTCTAATTTGTATGTTTTAGATTTTAGTTCACGATCTCAACGCTGCCTTGATAGCTCAGCGGTAGATCCCTCGCTTAGTAATGCATGACTACCCCTGCCATAATCCATGGTTCGAGTCCCCGCTAAGGCAGTGGAAACTATTTATCTTTTCATAATTAAAAAATAGTTAGGATTCACATTTTCCTGAGTAGATGGATTCCCTTTACCCTTAAATTAATTTGCTTTCAACAGGGGTGTTATGCCCAGTGTTGCCAAAAAAAATCAGCCGAAGTAGCGGTAGATATTCGTGAAAAGTAGCCCAAAATCGGAAAAAGTAGCACAATTGTAAATTTTGACGAAAATGCAACGGATAGCGCATTAAATTGCATATTTCATCATTTTAAACCAATTTGTATTTGTTTACGCTCCTAATTTAGGTTGATAAGAAGGTTTTTTTTTTTTTTTTTTTTTTTTTTCAAAACCAACCCCGGAAATACACATTAAAGAGGCCGCCCGACGCCCCCGTGTCGGTAAATCCCCAACCCATGGGCATAATCCCTTAATTAATAGAACCCATTAACGATTGTTACACTCCGAAGTGGTCATTTATGGTGGTTTATCTTTTCAACTATGCACTTCTTAGGTGTTTCGCCGCGGAATCTCATAAAAAAAACTTTGTTACACTTGAATGATCAATTACTACGATCAGTTACAAATTTATTGACTCATTTTTATTGCTTTCTATTGAGTGAAAATGAAATAAACCCATGTAAAGAGCCTATTGAGTGCAGATTTTCTAAGATGTAGCCGATTTTCAGGAGAAAACGTGGTTTTCCGCGGTCATAGAATAATAAGTAGCACAAAAGTAGCGAAATCGCGGTAGAGCTTTTCAAGTAGCGGCATGAAAGTCAAAAGTAGCCCAATTGGGCTACCAAATCGCGGCTTTGGCAACACTGGTTATGCCATGCTCGACATTGGTTCAGTCTTAGTTAAATAGCCTCATTAGAGAACAAAGGTTACTATACTAAAATCTTAATTGCAATTCACAAATATTTATACCGAGTGAGTCATAAAAACGCAAAAGGACGCCATTTTTAAGGAACAAGGAACATATTGAACAAATAACGCTTGTTTCCAAATAGATCATCATAGATTCAAAATGGTGAAAGAACGATTATTGATAAGCGTTCAAAAGATAATAGAATGGTATAAACTCATTTCTGTCCGAGAACTGAACATTTTGATCATGTGTTTCATTGGGCATGTTGGGAGGAATGTGGCAATGTGTTTCTTTTTTTCGCTGACCCTATCAAAATGCTTTGATGGCTTGTAAAAGTATCGTTGGTTTTGTTGAACTTACAAAGTTTTTTAAATCCAGCTCTTTCATTTACATGCCTCCACGAAGCTCGATACACCTTAGCTTAGTTTAGCTCTAGTCTTTGTATGTAGTACTTTATACATCTCTGATCTCGTCGAAGGTATAAGTGATATTGCAGCAGAGAAGAGATTTGAAAGAGTTCCGAACTGGAGTGATGTTGTCAGAAAATTCTCTGTTTGACTGTTCTTCATTGATAAAAGTCAAATATTTTGAATTCTGATCATACAAATCAATCTGTTGTTCTGGACTATTCCAACATACGATTGCCAAACAAACCTCGCAGATCATCGAGGTGAAGCAAAAATGGTCATGTTTAAAATATTAGACGAGAGTACTTGCGAAGACAATCATCATTTTAGGTATTCTGTTGATTTGTGAATTATTTTATGTCATTTAATTAAAAATATCTTCAGAACACTTTTATCAACCGTCCCCATTCTTTCATCATTGGAAAGGTAAATTCATGATCTGCTTGGAAATAAAATTATTTATTCAATATTTTTCTTGTTCTTTGAATATGGCGCCCATTTCAACTGTGCGGTTTTATTGATTCACTCTATATACTCATGTCAAAAAGTGATATTTTGACGGGCTATACAAATAGAATTTACAAAAACCAAAAAAGCCTAGGTGTTTTGCATTTGTTAAATCACAGTGCAGCATTGCTAAAATTGTCAAAAGAATTACACATATTATTATTATGGTATTAAAACTAATAAGCTACTTCGTTCAGTACTTACTCTGTCAATCATGATATCATTCATTGTAAGTGACTTTGCCACAAACCCAATGTTGCTATATGGCAATGTATCGAAAAGTTTCTCCAGATCATGTTGTATCACATCAGCGTCAGAGTTCGTTAATAACGTTCCATCATTAAGTGCTTGCGAAAGAGTTATGATGTTGGAGCTCTCGGCTATGGGTAGTAACTTACTGCCTGTTGTTTTACATCTGTGAGTTGATCCGACTTGCATTTGGTTGAATTCTGTTTGAAACAACAAGGTCCGTATGTACAAAAGACATTTTAAGAGTTAGACCGGTGTAAAGAGACTGAGTGTCCCCCATAACCAGGAGTCCGGGTCTAATTGAACTACACGGAATAAGTCGCAATCGATTATATATTGATCGCACATGTACAAGTACGTTCTACACAATTTAATAGTAGCTAGGTCATTTCAGTCACACGGACGATGTATTTCATTACACCTGGTTTAAAGTTAGACCTGGTTTAAGTGGAATTTTTCATCAAGGCTAAATGTGATGACTCAATCACCCGAAACAGGGGACTTTGCGACAGAACTTTTTTCAAGAAACAGGTGAAAATAGGCAGCAAACAATAAAGAAACTAATAAGAATTTCCAGCAGATTTTCTGTTGTAAAATTTGATCGCCTTGATCAATTTTAACAAGCAAGGTGTCATTTTAAAGTTTAGAAAATGCTGCAACAGATGAAATAAAAAAATCAAAATTGATATCATCTGCAAAATTCCCCCTTTCGGGGTGAGCCATCACAAAATATATACTTTCCTAAACCAATATTGCAATATGTTTTTGTAGGATTTGTAATTGAATCTTTAATATTGAAAACTGTTGCAGTTCAAATATGGAATAAGAAAATGTTTTTTATGGCAGTGTGATAATTTTGACTTAGACCCAGTGAAAAGAATTCCTTAGTCTCTCTGGAATCTAAGTCCGTCCTCTATATACCATAACGGAGTAAAGCGTAAAGCTAATGGTGCGTGAGAGTTGATAACCTATACTTTACTGTAGAACCCGGACAATAAGAACGGGAGACTACTATTCCTATTGCACCGGTAGTAATATATATAATGGGTCCTGTTCTACAAATGTAGCTATGAAATTTTGAATTCTATCTGCAAAAAAAATTTAAATTGGCAGATAGAATTTATAATTTCAATTTAGATAATTCATTTAGTGTATAGTACAGGAATTCGTTTAGGGTCCATGGTAAATGAATTCCGAGTTACGTTAATGAATAACGATCTTTCCCGAACTGACTTAACAATGATGGTTCAGTTGTTATATGGTACACCCATAACTCATATTGATTAAAATAGTAAAGAATAAAATGCATCTCAAAAAGTAAATTTGTCAAAAATGAAATTCGCCTTTACTGTTTGGCATGGTCTGTTTTTGTTCAATACTCGACCGTTTGTTTGATAATTTTTATTGAAAAAATTAGGGAACATAAATTTATATTTACAAAATTGATTATATTCAAAAAACAATGAAAGATTGAATAGTATACGTAACCAAATCAACGGACGATTTGTTGTTACCTGTAAATGAAACCACGTGCATTTGTGTACTCAGAGAACGTGTAACTGTTGATACATCGCTTTCAAGACGATGACCCTTCTTTGCTTTTATATTCGCCTCTTGCCTTCTCGTCATTTCCCTCGTCAGAATGGTAAAAAGAAATGGATTCAAAGCTGAGTTAATCGGTAACAACACTACCGCAGACCATACATACGCAATATCCGGAATAGTCACAGTGTTGGTTAACGATAGCATTCCCATGATGATGACAGGAAACCAACACACAAAATCAGTGCCAACAAGGAATGCCATTCGCACTGCAAACTCGATCTGCTGACCAGTGTTATTTTTTCCTGAATGAGATACATGACTACTTGATAATTTCACAGCAATATAGATTGCTGAGTAACAAATAAAAATCACAGTAAATGCAAGAAGGTTTATCACAAGAAAGAGCGCCACTGAATACTGCCATCCGGGTGGTTGTTCCGTAGTCAAGGGTAAAGCCAAACATACGCTTGAGCGACCATAAAACTCATCTTTGAAGTACCCTGTAACTAAAATCGGCATGACGCTTATCAAAAGTGTAAGACTCCAAATTGATAAAGAAACAATTCTTGCTGTTGCAGGAGTCAAATTTATGTGGTGGAAAGGAAACACAATACTTAGAAATCGATCGATGCTGATAACTGTCATGAAAAATACTGACGATTCAGATGACATGACTGACAGAAAGCCTGCCAGTTTGCAAACTGAGCTCTGCTGCCATTCTTCAGCATATAAAATATAATTTCCACGATATATCATATCCGCTGAAGCAATAATTAGCATATATACACCCATGATGCCATCAGCTATTGCGAGATTAAGCACCAGCGTTGATAGAACCATCGCGGAGTCAGATTTCCTTCGTTTTTGCTGGTTGTGATGAACAATACGCCATACTACAACAAATCCGTTCCCAAAGAGTGCACTTAGACCAAAAATCCAAATCAGAATACGTAAGAATTGGTTTCGCATTAGGTCCTCACAAGAGGAAAATTGGTCTGGCTCTGGTAAACATTCATTAAGGCTTTCCAGGTCTTTTAATAAACAACAGAAGGAGTATTTGTCAGAATATCTGTTAAGACGAAAAACAAAATATATATAGATATGAATCTGTTACCAAAATTTAAACTGAATTTGGTAAAAAAAATAAAGTGCCGATGGCGTTTTTGGTATTTTACAAAGTGGACAAATGGTAACTGGTGTTTCATAAACATCAACACCTAATAATTGTCTTTATTGGCTGTTGGGCCAATGGAAGAGGCCGTGTAAATAGGAACAGATTGCAAAGCCCTATTGTTGAATACAATACAAATAGGAACATTTTATTTCTAAGTGCCAAAATAGATGGCGCTATTCATAAAAACTCATTTTTGGATGTAGAAGTGACATGCTGGTGTGTACAACCGAAGTTAGATAAGCAAATGAAGCATCTGACCTCATGAAAATTTATTCATCATTTTTAGCCAAAATTTCCACAGATCAAACAACATAATCGATAATCAAATATAATCAATAATTTGAAATATTTATAGCGCCCTCATTTTTGCACAAATCAGAATTTACAAAAAATATCATTAAATGAGCTCAAAATTAAATTTCAACCAAAATGAAATAAATTTTTTGAGAATGGGTTTAAAACTTTATTATGCAACACATTCATGTTATTTGTACTGCTTTCTTTACTTTCTGTGTGGAAAAATATTGAATTTTTGGTTAAAAATGAATTTGTCCACCTCAAACAACAGTTAAGGTTTGGCATTTTGTGCACTACCTCAATGCTGTATCTGCTAGGCTTGACATTCATTTAGTGTTTCTGCCTACGAAAATTCTTCTTGGCGAGCCGCCTAGTAACATATAATTTGAGAGTTTTATAGAAGAAATGTACATTCTCTTCGATTGCCACTTTATTAATTATATGGCTGTCCAGCCATATACTTCCAAGAATAAAGGTCTAATCATAACTTACAAGGTTTTTAGTATGTTGAGCTCTCGAAACATATCTGGATTTGGCCTTATTATCTTCGTTCCTTGTATATCACTGAAAATTAATAACATTAAAAATTATGAGTGAAAAAGACACTTTGAAGAGGAAAGTTGGGCATGGTTAGAGAATGGTATCACTTTTTCAGTGATATGGTTTAACAGAGTGTAATTTGTTTGTCCAATAATCTTGTTAGAAGTCCTTTTTTGCCATTGTATGTAACATCAAATGTGGGCATTGTTACACCTGAGGCTGTAATAGTTTGTCGCAAAGAGTTGGATCTAGGAGCTATGAGTATGAGTGGATATTCACCTTTAGGGTATACTTACAGAAGTAATAGATTGTTGAGAGTCATAAAAGCAAACGAGTCCATTTTTGTGATTGGGTTTTCTGAAATGTCCCTGTCAGTGAACAGAAATACAGTGAAGTGGTCAAAAACACATTTAAGTAAAATATTTTGAAGTTCTATATTTTATGCCTACTAATTTATTCTCATCGTTTTTTCATAACCGTGTCGCTTTGCTATGCACCCGCAAATCTGCTGGAAATTCTTATTATTTTCTCTATTTTGTGCTTCCTATTTTCACAAGTTTCTTGAAAAGTGTTCTATCGCAAAGTCCCCCTTTTCTGGATGAGCCATCACATATAAGTTGTATCATACATTGAACGGCGGCTCATGCTCGTATATCGTTGTTTGATACTTCTTTGCCTGTACTTTAGAAATATGCTTTGGGGCCCGGGGGGGGGGGGTACTCAAGTTTGGTTTGCGTAGGGACGTGCCGCTGGGAAATTTGAAAAGCCACCCATCCAAATACCA
>JXSR01S012869.1:15203-38734 GCA_000969725.1 Ophiothrix spiculata
ATTTGTGTACTTTTTTGGATTTTACTACACTTTTAAGCTTTATTTAGAGCATTTCCATAAGTTTTTAATTCTAAGTGGAATCTAGGCTAGTCCCTTTAAAGCTGCAATGAACTTGATAAGTCATTTCAATTAAATTCAAAGCTTAATTTCCATTGAAAATACAGGTAACACAGCAAAACCATTTGAAAAATATTAAACACTACTATGGGGAGTAGACTGGGAATTAGTCTACCTCTTGAATAAAAGCTTTAAGATCAACATCATTTACTATAAAACAAGATATACAACAAGGCAGGAATCGACATGCTCGAAAATCGAAAAATATGAAGAGCAAGGTGATATGACCAAGTATTTAATGAAGCTTAATTTGTATGTTTCAATTAGGAATCGCTAAAGTGGATTCCGAAAAGGTCTGACAGTTTTTTGACAATGATTTAGGGAGCAATTCCAAAGAATGGGGCTTCTAGAATGGTCTAAGAAAGATTTTTTGTAATTTGTTACATTGTCATATTTTGTTGGATAGTCGTGGATATCAGAGCGTTTGAAAAAAAGTTCTTAAAGGCTTCAAGGAGATCATTTACAGAGTTCTTGTACATGAACAATCCTAGTTAGAACATCGCTATTACCAAATAATGATCCAGTATGACTCTATAGTCATATTCATGATCAAACAATTTCATTTTATATCCTTAAGCATGCAAATTGATAGTGGATTCAACAAATTTGTTGCTGCTGTAATTTTCTTCTGTTTCTTTTGATGGCATGTTCAGCATCAATTCATGTCCTATCATACATAGTTTTGTTTTGAGCTCTTGGAATTATAGATTTCTTCCTTGGAAGCCACATTGCAAGCAGTGTTAAGGTAGTTCTAATGGCTACGGTGTCCTGCACAGAATTTGCTTAAAATTTCACATAATGTGCAGAATGATGAAAAAAAACTTGTATTCCAAATTTTGATTTTTTTCCTTTGAAGCGTTTTTGAGTTATGGTATGTTTTATTTTCATTTTATGTTTCTAGACAATTCTATAGGTGTTTGAAAATATGCCTAAATTTAGGACCTAAAAAATCATTTTTCTTGAAAATAAGACACTTTATTGCAAAAAGCCCACGAGAGAATTTAGCTTTTTTAATCCTTCACCAGCCCCTAAAATTTGAATGTCATAGCACGTTCCCTCTTGACATGAAAATTCAAAAACTACGATTTTTTAGGGAATTTTCAAAAAATAAAGAAAAACATAAGAAATCGGACGAATATTATAAAACTTAATATACGTTACCTTTGAAGGGTTTTCTTTAAATGGAAATAGGTTTTGGTTCCCATTCCCAAAAGCTATTCACTTTATAGCTAATTTTCTGACATGTGTAAATAGCCGTTAGAGCTACCTTAATAAATCTCAACCTACATCCAAGAAGTATCCTCATTCCATTCAATCACTATATCATTATTTAATTGCAGAAATGGTCAAAAGGACAATATTAACATTTGAATATTACAGTGGTTTTCACTCAAAAAATCAAGTATTTCAATTTGATTGATTGCATAATTATAGATTGATAACTGTATATTACTTGACGTGACACCTGTGTTGAAGTTGAGGTTGTCCACGCTCACGAGGCTTAGCTGAGTGAGTTGGACAACTTCGATTTCAGCACAAGGTGCATTATTTTTGTACAATTTCACGAGCATCAAGTAAAGAGCAGTTATTAATCTAATTCATACACAACAGCGGTTAGAATATAATTGCAAGGAGTAAGAAATTAAACGGCGTAATTATTTAAAAATGTGTGTTTGTTGTATGCCCCATGTTAATCATTGTTATTAAGTGTTACCTTTCCTTTAAAATGAAACTTGCCATACAAGCTGGAGCATGTTACGCGTACATGGAATTGAAAGACGCATTATGCGCAAAAGTTACCAACTGTCCACTTGGCAATTTCAACGTGTACTTAAAGTAAAGTGTATGAATTGGCTGATAATGACTAGGTTACTAATTGCCTAATTGATGATTGGATGTTGTTTGTTGACAGTCTGAAGCCACCAATGTATGTTTCTGGTACATTCCACCAAGCTTGAGAAACATGGCCGACGGACCCGAATACCAGCAGAAACTGCACAAGGTAAGCAAATTCATTGGTGGTGCTCATCACCGCATTGTTTTTCCCAATATCACATTTCCAAATAGCTTTTACCATAATTGGGTTCTGAAAATTTTCAGAAAATTAATTTTACTGATCAAAGTTTCTGATCGAAATGGTGTGACAGAATCAACAGAAATTTCAAATTGAAACCTATGGTGATCTTTAAGATGAGGCTAAAACTTGATTGTGAAAATGTGACCATAAAATGAAACATACACAAGCTAGAAGTATGTCTTTGGGGGCATTAGGTATTACTGTTTGTTTTTCCTCTAAGATACCCAAATGAAATGTATTTCCCTTCTCCAAAAAGGCCAATTATGCAACATCTCGTTAAAGGTCTAACACTGTTATGTCTCTGTTCCAGGTGGCACCATTGATCAAGGAGCGCATGATGAAGACAGCTACCATGTTGATTGGCTACCAACCCATGAAGCCATTGGCCAATTTCTTCCGAATGATCTACTCAAACCGGGCTACGACGAGAAAGGATGTGGAATGGATTATGGATGAGATTGATCGCCTTGGTAACGACATCACAACCAAAGATTTGGTTTGATTGTCTATGGACTAATGTTATATATACAGTGGAACCTCTTTAACACGAACTCTGTGGGGCAACATATTTTAGTTTGTGTTATCAGAACTTTGTGTTATGCATCAGATTTTTAATTCAAATTCAATGCCAGGGATTTGAAAATAAATTTTGTGGTATCAGGGCTTTTGGGTTAACAGATTTCGTGTTAAAGAGGTTCCACTGTACTATGTATACTATTCAGGCATGATACATCTCAGGTTACCTGAATTTCAATATTTTCTATGATCTATTTTCCATGCGAGAAAAAAACAAGCAAATAGACAGAAAGCAACTACAGCAATGGTCTAAGCTTTGTACATGAATTGGCCTGTGAAGGATAAACAGATACCCATGAATCTTGCAAAGGACCCTCAAGGGGGCCCTAGACTATTGGCAGTGGGGTGCATTGCAAGCTTTGCGCTCACTATGTTCCCCTAAGGGGAGACACGTAAACTAATCTGAAACAGCTAGCTGTTATCTGAACTAGACGGCAAAGTCAAATTTGGGACATCTTGCTGGAACATATTTAATGCTTTAAAATCATAGATGTAATTCAGAGGCACATAACATTTAGTTTTGTGTCTCTGCTTGGATAAGAGGAATTAACAATACGTTTTTAGTGGAGAAATAGACTGTTCCGATGGGTGCAGATATCTGAACCATCTGTTTTATCTGTTTACGTTTCTCCCCTAAATGAAAGGATGGCTGGCTGTGTCATTTATTGAGCTATGTTCCACCTGTAATGATTATTCATCTTTCACACTTGTTTTTATCTTATTCAGGGGTGTGAGAGTTCCTCTTTTCAGCTGATTTCCTTGTTTTTGAAAATGTCCATGTGCTAAAATTTTAGCTTTTTCATTCATTTTCAGCCCATTTTTGACCTTTTATCCAAACTTTACACGCTTTTCCTCGTTTTTGTCAACTGGCCTCTCACACCCCTGCTTATTTGAGTAATAGTTCCCATGATCATCCTTTTGTACAGTTTTTATGTAAATTATACGGAGATTATACAAATAATTTAATATGCATAGATTGGTATTATATGGTTGACACAAAAGTCACTTCCCAACTCTGGAAAGGAATCATACAAAAGTAGTTCTCGCTAGCTCAGTCGGTTAGTTCTCGGACTGTTAAACATAAGATATCGATCGTTCCGCGTTCGAGTCCAGCTGGAGCCGAGTGTGCGAAAACTGTATATTCTATGAGGATGTGAATTGCTCAAGCTAGGGTTGTGCCAATATGTAGGCCGCAGTAAGCCCTTTGGCCCCAGGGAGTCCAGGTAGTGATTTAACCCAATGATTAGAACTGCTCTGTAAAGTGTGCTGAGGCCATGTGGAATTACAAGTCAGGGGGCCACGCAGTGCACTATAAATCACCTGCAATTTAATTTAATTTTTTAGTTTTGTTTCACAAGTGTTTTCAGTTGACCAGCATGTGGGTTTGAGGTTGTATGTCTGCTTATTTTATTATAGAAAAAATGAGCTATTTATAGTGTTGGAAATTATGATGACATTTAAGGTGTAGGACCCTATTTTGACATGTGTATAATTTACTTTTAACGAATTTACCGTAAAAACATTGAAATGTATAAATTTGAGTTTTACTCTCAGGTTGCCTCTTGTTTACTCTCAAGAGGCGAAAGAAGTATGGATACAACCCTGGGGATGAGGCTGCTATGTAAATACATAAGAAATAGAAAACAGGTATACCAATTCAGGTTTCCAGGCATGTAATTCAGGCAAAAATGCTTGGAACTTCACTGTACAAAATGGGAAATTCATATTTTCGGGCAAAATTACAAAAAGCCATAACCATCCCTGGGTTTCTGACTGTTTTTTCATGTCAACATGTCGCAATAAGTTTTTGTCGACGTCGACATATGTGGCAACATAAAGTTGACGTCAAAGAGGGTTTTTTTTGCAGGAACGAAATTGTTTACATAAGCCTAATGGCCCGTTTTAGACGTAGACTTATCTATAATATAGTAATGTGCTAGTTCATTCTGCATACGGCAATATGGTTGATATGAAATTGATATTTTGTAACTTTCTTGTTGTGAACCATCATTATTATAACTGTAAAAACGAGTCTAAATGACGAGCAACTAATAAGTATTAAATTATTTATGCAACACTTTAAAGCTCAACTGCTAATAAACAGCCATAAATATATCAAATTTTTATGGAAGTTTACTTACCCAGTTTTGTCGACAAATGAGATATCTTGTCAACATGTCGAGATATGCTTCATGTCGACAGAAACCTTAATACCAATTAACTTGCACTTTATGCTATATCTCCAAAACTAAAATGAATTTGGAGTTTAAAATTTGGATTCATAATCAGAAAAATATAGGCTTTCATTTCATATCAAACAACATACTTCTACCGGTTGAACCTTGGGGGATGACAATGTAATGGAATCCTACACCTTTAATATAGACATTGAATGACTGTATTGAAACAATATGGATATGAATTACACATCCAGGGCTTCAAAACCATTTGTGCCATTGGATTGTCAAGATATTTGCACAGCAAGTTTTTACTTTGGCAATCAAGTGGAAAATTTGTGAGGATCAAACATGGCCTCAAGTTTTATTGAGCCTTGTTGTCTGCTCTGAATTTTTATTTTGTTATTCATTGAATTAAATATCGTCAAATTAACATTATTGAAGAATACAGAAATGTAAAGAATGGATGAATTGAAGATGGTTATATATTTAAGCCTTAAGTATTGTCATGGGTTCACCTAACTTAATTTGGTAGGGTATGATCGATGTAAAGTGGTGAAATGTGCAAATCAATGAAGTCAGTCTTGATAATGGAGCATGTTGATACACATTATTTATGAGTATAGAATGAAATTTTTTCATCTTTTAATATATTTGCTATAAATCATGATTATCTGAAGTCAGCCATTGTTATTGACTATAGTAGTCTGAAAATAACCTTTTCTGGGTGGGACCAAATCGCCTGAGCGTGTGTGACAACTGATCATCAAGTCACACAGCAACAGAACTGTTAAATCGAGTATCTTATGAGTTGCGTGTGAACTTTAACCTCGGCGCACAAGACGCGTGGACAAAGAGATATCCTATCACACACACCATTGAACATGATACCAGCAACTGCACATGCTCAACACAGCTCATGCTATTGTAAAGGTCAAAGGTGATCTTGGTGTAGTGGTGGTATTGAGAAGTCCCATTCATGCTTATCAGCCAAGTGAATACAATGGTATGTTCTACCGCATATCTAACAGACTAACAGAGTACTCAACAACGAAATAAAGGTCATAATCCTCATTTGCAATGATGGGACCTTTCAATACCACCATTACCAAAAATTTAGCTTACAGTGTACAGTAAAGGGAGATATGATATTTTTTTCTTAGACTCATGCTAGGTATTTCTTGAAATCTTTGTCAAAAAGATAAAAAATCATGTACAAAACAATTTTTTTTTAACGAATAAAAATTATTGGATGTGAGCAATGAATTGTTTGTTTTTACTTTTAGTTGGTGTGAGTTTATATGTGGTACTTGTCAAGTGTATCTTAGCTAAGGCCAAGTAAAATTAATTGTTTGTTTCCGTTAACATGCTCTGAAAACATTGAGAAGGAAGGAAGTGACCAAATTTTATTTTAGCAAAAAAATTTATGCTTTCAAAATATCGGGATGGAAGGAAGGGAAAATATTTATTTTTTTCCAAAAGTTATATTGCTTTCAAAATATCGGGATGGGAGGAAGGGAAAATATTAATTTTTTTCCAAAAATTATATTGCTTTCAAAAACATCAGATATGTACTTTTCAACACAATTTTTGAATGACTGATATGACTAGCTCTATTGAAAACTTTAAAGGTTGCTTTAGAAGACTTGATCTCATTGTGTACATTTTCAGGATATCAAAAAAATTCTCAAAAAATGTCATCAGTTCTCAAAAAAATTGTCGTTAAGAGGCCATCTCTCAACATGTATCGAGGGAAAACTTGGGCAGTGAAGAAATATTTTATTTTTCAGAAAACTGATAAAATTTGCAATTTTGGGGGAAGGAAGGGTTACCAGAAGCAAACATATTATTTTACTTGGCCTAATAAGGTATTATGGACATGATGGAGTGTGTATGCAATTAAGGGTCATCCAGAAAAGGGGGACTTTGCACTTGCGAAACTGGTGAAAATAGGCATCAAAAAATTAAGAAAATAACAAGAATTTTGAGCAGATTTTCGCTTGTTAAATGTGATCGACTTGATCAAAATCATTTTTATGGTTAGAAAATGCTGTAACAGATAAAATGATAAAATCCAAACTGAGACAAATACTATGCCATATTTTCAAACTGAAACAAATGTTATTAAGTTTTTGTTTTCAATGACACTGTCGTCGGTCACCCCGAAAAAAGGGGGGGGGGGAGGGGGAGACTTTTCAGGTGAAAACCAATTAGGATCACCTGAAAAGTCCCCCCCCCCCCCCTCCTCCTTTTTCGGGGTGAATATGGCATCGTATTTGTCATTATTTTGATAATTCTGTCTGAAAAAGTGTTTGCAAAAGGAATTGATTTACGTCATTAAAGCTAAGATTCCTTTTATTCGTTTGTGGTGCAGTTGCGATGCGTTTTGCACTGTAAGGGTACTAGTAGTTATATAATTTAAAGCATATGATTGAATAGGATCAGGTTGAAGCCGAGGTTCAATTTTGACCGTCCGTTTTCAATGCGTTTCGCATGCGGTGTGTTTTGAATCGATACAATGGTTTTCAACGAGAGGGATTCCTTTTATCCGGTCCATTTTGCGGTACGGCTATCCGGAAACCCATGCGTTTATTTGAATCGGTCCATGGAGCGATTCATCCGTTTTGGTCATGCAGAAACTTTTCAATTAGAGAAGATGCTGAAATGAAAACGCATTAAAAACGGACGGACAAAATTTAATCTCAGCTTTCAACCTGACACCATTCATCTCCATTCAATCGTGTGCTATAAATTATACCAGTACCCTTACAGTGCAAAACGCGCCGCAAACGGATAAAAGGAATCTTAGCTTTAGTCTATTGGAATGTTTCTTATGGTGAGATAGAATTGATCATTACTATTGTGATGAAATGACATGGGGTTTCAATGTTATATATCACATAACAGACCATCCTTTTTGACAGAAAATTGAAATTAAAATTTTAATTCGAGGGCAAGAATACATATTTTTGAATCGGATAGTAGTGGGTTTCTTCAACTGGAATATACGAATTTTGTTATTGTGGTCGACTATGTATTGTTAGCTGACATTACAATTAGCAGAAGATCTGGACCCATATTCATGAAACACCGCTAACTCTTTGTATACAATAGGTTAGCAGCCAACAAGAGTTAGCGGTGTTTCATGAATATGGGCCCTGGATATCAAAGTCAAAAGTATTTGACAGACCCAGACGAAGCAAATGATGTCGCACTGACCGCAGAACTTATATCATCTGCTCAAGATCTACTAGTTGCATTTAAATAATCGGCGGCTGAGGTCGGAATAATGCTCAATGCAATGAAGACCAAATGCTTGATCCTCATGAAACATCTGATCATCATGCTATCTTCTTAATGAATAGAACTGTCATCAAGGAAGTAGATGACTTTAAATACCTTGGGTTTTATGTACTTGATAGCAAAAAAGACTTCTTGACAAGAAAGGGACAAGCATGGACTGCCTGTAATTGATGTCATATGGAAGTCTGATATTACCAAGATGGAATTCTTCAGGGCCTGTGTTGAAAGCATCATTGTTCGGTACAGAAACATGGACTTTGAAGAAAAAGTTCAAGATCGCCTTGATGGTACCTAATCCAGGCTTCTAATGCGTGTCCAAAATATGTCCTGGAAACAACATTCAAGCATAAGAGGGGGGTGGGGATGATATAGCCCCCATCTGTACAACCGTGGCACAGAGGAGAGCCCAGTTTGCTGGTCACTGTTTCCGAGCCATGCACCAAATCATATCGGATCTTTTTCTATGGAGACTGCCATGTCCATACAGAGGCTGTAGACGTTAAATGTACCATGGCACCATATGTAGAGATGCTGGCTTGAACTTAATAAACTTGGAAGTGCAATATGTAATAAAGATGGTTGTGAAAGAAGTGTGTCATGGATGATGATGAGAATCAACTATTAAAATGAAAGCTTACACAATTGTTAGTAGTCAATATAAAGAAAACATCTAGGGTTGCCAGATCAGTTTTCAATATTTTGATTTAAAAATGATGCCCATAAGTTCCAAAATGGCAACCAAAGTGCATTATTAGTTGCTCAAAATGGATTAGTGGCATTAAAAACATTCAATAAAAAATTAGAAAGTAACTTGGGAGGGTTACACAACATTGTTATGTTTTATATTCATTTCACTTTCTAATATACAGAAATATATCATCTTTGTTTTTCTCATTAAAATTACTATGATGTTAATTGTATGACCTTGGATAATGTCTGGAAGGGAAATCGTCGACTAACTCATCCATATGTCCAAGTATGATTTTTGATATATTTTACTTCCTTAAGAGGTAATAGACAAGAAACTGTGCGGCGGCATCGGTCTACTTCCGTTGTAATCATGGTAATGACAAGCATTTCCCCTGTTGGATAAGGACTAAATATATATAGTCACATCGCCAGTAGACCGGTGTTGTAGGAATGTAAGTCCCGCGTCCTAATTGCCCGGTAGTACAGTAAAGTATAGGCTTACAACTCTCACGCAACATCAGCCATCCATGAATGAACTTTAATTTGAGATAATCTAAGAGATACTGCAGCCCGCTTGGGAATCAAAACCAGGCTCGCGTTGTGTGGTTGATTTCTGCCAGCACTTCAGGTTTCTTTGATTCAAATAATATTAGATTATCGTGTTCCTTTCGTCTGAGCAATATTTTAGCCAGTATGTTGTCTGTTTGCCCTTTCCCTAAATGAAGGGGGAAAAAACGCAATGGGATTAAAAAATTACAAGTTAGGAAGATAGATAAACCATCGGCATTGTCGTCATCATCATAATCATGATCCTCATGATAATGATCATGATCATGATCATCATGATGATCATGATCATGATCATCATGATCATGATCATCAACATCATAATGATCATCATAATGATCATCATCATCGTCATCATCTTAATCATCATCATCATCATAATCATAATCATCATCATCATGATAACAATGATCATGATCATCATCATTATGATGATGATCATGATGATGATCATTATCATCATCATAATGATGATCATGATGATCATCATCACATCACGATCATGATGATCATCATCACATCATCATCATCGTCATCTTCATATTTATCTTTATAATCATCTTCATAATCGTCATCTTTATTTCCATCTTCATTTCTGTGTACACTACAAACCGAATAGCAAATACCTTCATTTCCACATGACCTCTCAATTCAACAATAAATGTACCAAATTTGTCCAAAATGTTTTTTGTTGCTTCACTTATATGTATCCTAAGAGCTTCAAGAAAATAGAATTATTAGAGATAATAATGATAATGATAATAATCATAATAATAATAGCAATAATAATAATAATTGGCTTTTGTGTAGAAATCTTCCGTTTCTGATTAAACCACTTTTTTGTTCGTTATAGATGTATACTAGTACACTTCTCAAATGAAGTTTGGAAAGTTTTTTCAGCCGCTTATATCTCATATAGTTAAATCGTAATCATTTATTTCATGCAATATTTGATAAGCTAGCAACCCCCTCTTTAAAATGACATCAAATTTGAAACGAGCGCTAGCTTTAAAATTAAGTAATTCACTTTGTTAACAGGTAAGTCACAAACAGCGTGTGACCAAATTGAGCAGTATCTGTGTCAATCCTATTGAATAAATTTAAGTTGGCTTCTGGATAACAGTTTGTAATCTAATAAAAAAGGGGAGCGTGGCCGAGTGGTAAGAGCATTGGACTCATAATCGCATGCATTTATCTGTCGCCAGATTGAGTTCCGGTGTAGCAGGAATGTAAGTCCCCCGTTCTTATTGTTTGGGTTGTACAGTAAAGTATAGGCTAACAACTCTCACGTAACATAAGTTCCACGCTAAGGCCCGACACGTCTCTTGTTTCCTTAAGCAAGAAACTTTACTCTACTTGCTTCGTGTTTCGGAGGGCACGTAAAGCTGTCGGTCCCATCTGAAGTGTTCCTGACACACTGTCGGCTAAGCTACGGCTGTTCGAAATAAGAGTAGGGGAACCTTTCCCGGTACCGTGACCGTATGTCGAAATACGTCATCAACTGGCTCTGAAAAGAGCCTTTCTGGAGGCTGCCCCTAACCTCGAATGTGTTGGGTTTTTTTACGATAAGAACAACATATTAGAGGTTAGGGGCAACCTACTTTTGTGCGAGTCTGTTGGCAAGGGGTAGCCTTCAGAAAGGCTCTTTTAAGAGCCACCACAATCTCAAAGAGGTGATCTGCTTTTAACACTGTTGGCAAGGGACAGCCTGCAGTGAATGGCTCATGCGAGTCATCAGTGGGAAGTGACAGCCCACGTGTCTTTATAATAATATTTGTCCTGAAGAAGTCAAGAGCTACTCCTGACGAAAGCTTGACAGTTCAAAACTTGTCCGACGGGGAACCAGTTAAAATCTACCAATTGTTACTTCAATTTACCTTTACCATTGGATTCCATCCTAGACGCTGTGTTGACAGTATCTCCAAACAAACAATATCGAGGCATTGTAAGTCCCACTACACCTGCTACACATGCCCCTGTGTTATTGGGAACAAAATAATTAGTATAGATTTTGTCATTTACCACCGAAGATCTTAAAGGTGCAATTCATGATTTTGATGTGACAATAACCTCGCCTGTTTTAAATAAAAAGCTTAATAATAAGAAGAATTCATTATAAATATATATACTGAAAACTTCACGTGATTCCAACCATTCGTTTCCAAGTTACAAGCTTTAAGGCATTTTGTCAAATCCCCATAGGCTACTGTGTTGTAATTACTATCGGGGCCCCGACAATAATTAGAAAATGACACATTTTCTTAATTTTCTCAAAAATGCAAGCACATATGAAAGAATGGTTTGGGGATCGTAACATATACCAGTTCACGATTCTTATAAGCTATAAAACTCAATTTCGATAGAGGTGACCTTGATAGTGGAAAGTGGATCATGAATGGCCCCTTTAAATGTGATACATTTCTTCTTCTTCTTCTTCTTCTTGGATACTGCTTAACACTCCGTATGTGGTAAAACAAACAGGATATTTCTGGACAGTCATATGCTTTTTAATCAAAAAATATCCCTTAAAGAAAAAAAAGTATGTGCTTAGTATTTGAAATTTGATTATATTGAAGTTGTAAAAACTGTGATGGTTTGTTTTTGTTATATACATATGCAAACTTTGTCAAGCTTTCTCTTGATAGTTAAACATGGTCAATGCAGGTGTATGTAAATACCAGTGCTGGAGTTAAAGCTGACCTTTTCTGGTAAGAACAAAAGTATACCCTGAGGTATAGTCTTAAGGCTCTGTAACACACCACGAAACGTACGAATAACGAACTAATAATTAATAACGTACAGTGGTTTGGTCGGAACCCAAAATCTGCGTATTGGGCAAACAAACTTCCTTCCATTAAAGTTCCCGTGTGGGTTAGCGCTAATTATGTTATAGTCACGATTTAAAAGCCTCTTGGTATACCATAAAGGCCCAAACAAATAAAGATTGATTGATTGAATGACACATAGGGGATATAAGGCCCAATGACACTTGGGAGGATTGACAAAGTTGCCCATGCACCTTTGTTATGTTCTGGAAAGTTACGTACAGTTTTACTCTGTTATATAAACATGATAAAGCTAAACAAAGATGTTGTGCAACACTTTCAGTACTTGTGCAAAACTTTAAGCTACTTTGCATAACTTTTTTTAACTTTTAACTTTTGTAACTTTAGGTAAACCGTCACAACGTTGCTTAATTTTGGTAACACGGGCAACCGGAAGAGCTATATCTAACCCCGGGATCTAACCACCAAATACGGTTTAACATATCATCAGGACGAGGTATAAGCTGGGAATTTCAAGTAATAAAAGCAAAAAGGGCGACACTAAAGAAGCCTACTGACCTGAATGAATGCCAACTCGAAGTTGGAGTCGTTGATCTGGCCGGTGCTTGATCTCAAATGAAGTGACTTTATCGAGAAGTGCGAGTGACATGAAAGCAATTTGCTTAGCGTGATCGTCGCCATTACGTATAGGCAGGCCTGACACCACCATGTACGCATCGCCGATGGTTTCAACCTAACAAAAACAACATTATATATATCTTTTAATTGTATCTTATTATATTATCACGATTGTGTCTTTTTTAAATGTCCACGGACTTTAGGTAAATCAAATTTAGTTAATCGCACTGTGTATAAGTACTTTGTCCGCACGTGCACGACACGACTGACTATAATAGGGGCGATCTACACGGAGTGCTGATCCAGATGCAACATCTCCGTAGACCGCTTTCACGTAAGCGGGAAAGTGCACTGAGTGCTGTGCAGCAGATCCGGATCTGACGCCCATGTAACCACAGTCTTCTGCAAAGCGGTTTACGGAGCCTCGCTTTCATCTGGATTTGCACTCCCGTGTAGGTTGCCCCTATGAGCGGTTGCGTGCACCATACGTTGCACACGTTGTAAGTACTTACACTCTGCTTAGGCCAAAGAAAACCAATAGTCTGTCTCAGCTTCCCGCGCGCATAGCTTTTAAAAATCCCAATTTAGCGCATTTCTTTTTTTTTTTAGGTTTTTGAGAGATTTTCAGCTTTTTTATCTTTTTTTCCTACAACTGGAAAAAAAAGGTAAATAAACGGCCGCGAAGCAGCCGCGAAAAAAAATAGTGGCCGAAAAATGCAATGAAAAAATTTAGGGGGTATTTCCGCATCCGCGTAGCCCTTTTTTACTAAAAAAACAAAAACGCATAGCGCTTAGGGTTTTGACCTTTAGTAGGCTGATAGGCCTACAGAGTTCTTTTTTTTTTTGGCCTTACAATTTACAAAATCAGTGCACAACGTTATTGTATATAAGCTTAAGGAAACCGTAATTACACGTACGGTGTACGTAAGTGCTAAGTATGTTGTGCGTACAGTAAGTGGCCCGGGAAGTGGCCGTGGGAAAAACTACTACTGAGCACGTGCGGACCATACTGATATTTAATCATGTTAATCGGTAGCCCGACCGCAACCAACACGCAGAGGTAGTTTTGCCAGATTCCCATATCCGTTTGCGGTGCGTTTTGCACTGTCAGGGTACTGGTAGTTGTAAAATGTAAAGCTTCAACCTGATACCATTCAGCTCCATTCAATAACACTACCAGTAGCCATACAGTGATAAACGCACCGCAACCCCTGAAAACTGATAAATGAAACTGACCTTTAAAGTGCTGGAGGCAGTACTTACAACATACGGATCGCACGTTTTTATTTCCATCGTGTTTACACGCAGAAAGCACGAACTTAAGTACTGGGGGGTTGTGAAAATGTGAATAGGGGCCTACTTTAAAGACCTCCTCGCACTATGCGCAAAAAACATGCATGTTTTGAACAATTATAGGTGATGAAGATGACTTGACCATGCATTAATTTAGGCCTACCTTGAACACATCAAAAGCTTCTATTGTCTCGTCGAAACACGTGTAGAGATCATTCAGTAACAAAACGACCTGAAAACACAATGATATGTAAAATAATTCTCGTAATTACAATGGTTTTCATTTCTAGAGAATGTTTTAAATTATAATAGGTTGGTAATGATCAAGAAAATCACGCGGATACGCATTATCTCGTATTTTTAAATAAAATAACACGTACTGATATTGAATTAACCAACATTAACTTCCCTATATTTTTGACTGAATACAAGACTATTTGAACTTAGTGCTTGTCGTTTCTCAACAAACAATTACAATTGATTATGCGCATATGTAATTTAGTGTTTTACCACAGAGCAACAGAGATGACACTGAGCTAAAATGGCCCCAATTAGCGTAACGTGTAACGTAATTTGTGGACAAAAACGAGGTCACAAAATGAAGAATGCTGCACACCTTGTACCCGATTAAGCGTAACACACATCAAGGACGATGTCAGGATTTATCGATATTTGAGCAGCATTCTTCATTTTGTGACCTCGTTTTCAAGTGTCCACATATTACGTTACACGTTACGCTAATTGGAGCCACTGATCACGTGATCAGCGAAGAAACGTTAACCAGCGACTATTGAGAAATAGTAATCAAATGAGTTATGAAGTACACGGGGATAAAGTGTCAGGGCCTGGTTTTACCATGATCTTTAACTTATGGTTATGATCAATAACCTTACTTCTAATGGCGTACTCTGTGCTGACAACGAAGTAAAACCAACGATATCACTGAAAAAGATGGTGACGCTGTTGTAAGATTCAGGCTCAACAATTTCTCCTCGCTTTAACTGATTAGCTACACTTCTGTTGGAGAAACGAAAGAAAAATAACAATGGGCTTAGTTTCAGTTAGATATGATGTCGTGATTAATCTAATAATCATGATAATGCTTCGGAAATTCGGGAAAAATTCAATTACAGATTTTTTAACCAATTACCATGATGACATATTAAGCTTTGTTACCATTTTTGGTTACACAATTGTGTCATGAAAACACTGGTCATATTATTTTTTATTTCGTGCTTTCAATTTCCTGGGAAGGTAACATTAATTATGCGATGAAAGAAAGCAGCCAAAATAAGCAGAGCTGATGGCAGACCGCAGCGCAACAAGTGAGAGAGCCTACTAGCTCCTACTGCTAAATTGAAAAGCATATCTTAACGATCATGACGATTAGTATAAACGAAGAAACAAGGCGGTGAAAGTACCCGGTGAAAGTGACCCAAGTTCTTTCTGGAACACCCTGTATATCTCCTCAGTTGGAATTCACAGAACTCAGCACACTTGTGATATGTTTTTCAAGCACTACTGGCCTACCACCTCGAGGGAATATAATTTGATTGCAAGAGGGTCGAAATTCCTTTTGGCAATGTTGGATGGTGGCACCATCATCTGTCGATTTTTTCATTCTTTTATTCGTCTGTTTACATAAATGTGTCCGAATACCTGAGTTTAAATATGGTTTCGTGCAATACCGTATAAAACCTACTTTGGCAATACTTGATAGAGAAGTTTTTCTGAGCGCTTTTTTTCCTCCACCAATGCCGATGTTCGTTCCTCAACCAGTGATTCTAGGTTATTTGCATATTGTTCCATCCGCATTAGTAAATTGTCCAGAATACCACCGGATTTGTCTCTGCAATGAAAAATGTTCGACTCTAACGTATGGTCGCATTCAAATCTTTGGAAAAAGTATACTTTAGATCCCATCGAAAATTCACTAACCGTGACTCGACCCTAACCCACTAATAATGACCCGACCCTAACCCGCACTTTAACCCTACCCCTATCACTAAACCCTAACTCTAAAATTTCGGATGTAATGGGACCTGAAGTATATTTAGTCAAACACTTTAATTACTAGTGTTTCTAATAGTTATATATAGAAAAATACAAAAAGATAATGTATGGGAATGTTTTCCCCTGAAATTTTTGAAACTTGACTTATTTAGTTGAGTAGTTATTTATGGCCAGACAAATGTGACATTTGACACCATCATTTTTGAAATAGGACAAAGCTGAAAGTTCGACCTTTCGGGTAACCTTTGAACCCTAAGGAGAGGTCAGATGCTGGGTCACACTGACAACTTTTGATCAACTGTTCCATGATGAACAATTTGACACCTTAATTTTTGGAATCGGACGAAACAAAAAATTGACCTGGGAGGTAACCCTGGTCCCTTCATTCAAGTTTGGTCCAAATCGGTCATTGTATGCCAGAGATATAAGACGTCAAAATGTTGAAAGAAAGAAGAAGAAGAAACGGGGCAAAACAGACCATTTGTGATTTCATCATAAATGGAATGAGTAAAGATCATGACATGATCTGATGATTTTCTTGGGGATGTCAAGCATAGAACATTGAAATAAAAAGTATATACTTCACAATATTTTTTAACACAAAATTATATAAAATTAAAAAAATATGTTCAATGTAACCATTTTAACTTACTTCGAACACTTCTTGATTCCGTTGAGTACACTCGAAGCAGAAGGTCTGTCAACTGGATTCTCTGCCCAACATTTCTCGATTAATTCTTTGAGTTGCTTGTTGTTATTGCATGCTTCTATAGACAAAGATGGTCTGAAAGATGGCGACTGTTTAGCGCGTACTTGGGCCAAAATACCTGTACAAAATTGGTTTTGAGTTATATTTAGACATAGGGAGAACCGTATATAAGCGTCTTGGTATGGGAGATGAGTTATTAGCCTCTCGTGAATTGTGATGTATTAAAGCGTCGAGCTTTGTGATAGGCTAATCATGCTAATGACAAGGCGTCCCATACAAAGACACTTTTCGTCGCTCCACACGGGAACATCAACCTGATCCAATGTGAATTAATATGAATTTCAAAAGTATTGTGTTCAATCATGCAATCAATCTTGGACACAAACGCACCCCCCCCCCACCCCCCACCCCCACACACACACATGCACACCCCATTACGATGGCAAGTCCATAAACGTACTCTTTTAAGTATACCATTTTGCCTTATGCACAATTCTACATCACATGCAAAGTTGAACAGTGACTGTGTTTCACCATCTGCCACTTCAATGATTTTGTATTTTGAGAATGAAGTTGACAGTCTTAGATCAGAACAACTTCATCGTCTGATTCATGGTGGTAGCATTCGATTCTTTTACCATGATTTCTACTCAAAATACCTTGCACTTCCATCTTTTCTCTTTCTGTATCAAATGGAAGACCACGTGTCACAATTTCTTGCATTATGATCCCTGCTCCATACATATCACCCTCTTTTGTTTCGAGAAGGTCAGGCTGTCTCAAATATTCGGGTGCTTTCCATAAAAGTTCTGAAAGATGAATACAAATCATTGTATAAACCATTGACGATTTTATCCAGCTGATCCTAAATAACCATGAAAAAATATTTTTGCTCAACATGATTTTATAACCCCCCCCCCCCAAAAAAGGGAACAAATCAGGCGTTGCTGAGTTTTATATCATTGTATATAACACTAAGTGAATCTACAAAGAAAGTCCCTCCTTCTGCATTGACGTAACCAGACATTTAAAATGGCGAACGGTCTAGAGCAAGAATTGTCCAGTTTGCTTCCATACGAGCAAGACTTGAGGGGATGAAGGGATTTGGTCGAGGAGGGTTTAGGCGTGGTACCCCCACCCACCCACCCCTACAACCCTTCTGGTTTCTTCACTGTGCAATCAGTTTGTGATTAGAAAACACACATCGTGTCTTACTGTTTTCAGCAATATGTTCACCGTCTTCCTCTTTCATTCCTCGTTTTAATATATCAAGACCAAAATCTGTTAATTTTAGCACAAATCGACTGTCCACAACGCAGTTGGATGAGCTTAAACGTCCGTGGAGCTTTAACACACTGCTGTGTATGTAGTGTAAACCCTGTATCAAATGAGATCAAAGTACCACCATCTTTAGTTACTTTAAAGGAGAGGATTGCAATACTGATACTCAAAGGAAAGATAATACGAAAGCTGAGGAATTTTCGCAAACAGAAATCTTGGACAAAAGAAACAGCAGAAACATTTACTTGTTATAAAGAGAAGCCTCGGAGAAGTTAGCCACTATGAATATAATTTTAATAAAAAAACCCACATATTTTACGCCTATTTTAAGCCTATATTATGCATCTTCTTCGAAATTGTTCATTATTCTGCTTCAAGTTATTATGGATCAAGATGTTGACAAATTTAATGATGATTAATATGATAATACCTGAAATATATCTTTCATGAGAGATATCTTAAATGTCCAATCCAACTTCAACGAGTCATTCTCCAAAATATCCTGAAAATCAACCACAGTAATATAATGTACAATAAAATGCATGAAAGGTAAATTAAAACATAAGTTTGCATCATTTTAACAGCGTAGTCTTTGAAGGGGTGTTTGGTCTACATCTCCCCTACGGGTGTTTTTTTGGTCCATAAATATACAACAACAACAACAAAAACCAAAAACCTCGACCTTGGAAATATCAAGCCCAGAAGCAAAGCATTTAATATTTCTTTGATGTTCTACTCTTCAAAATTTTCAAATGTGGACAATTTTCCCCAAAACGCAGAAACCTTGTATTTTTAAAAAATGACTCAAAATTGGGTACAAATGTTCTCAATGGCATATGTCTACACAAACAAACGTTAGTCTATTTCTCATCCAAATGTAGACGTCAACATACATTTCAGTTTGGAAGGGACTGAAAATTGTATTAATCATTTGATATAATTCTTGTCCATGATTTTACCAAGCTTTTTCGGCCTATCTATGCCGCTGGGGTATGTCGGCACCTATAACGAGACAAAGTGTGGCATTCTGTTATGCATCGTGACTAATTCACGCAGACACGAAAGGTAAGGAAATAATCATGATGTATCACGTGATACCATATTTGACCTCGTTATGAGTGCCCATATCCCTCTGCGGCGAAAATATGCCAATTACAGGAATGGTCGTTACGTCGCTCCGGATTCATGATCTTTTTTGTTGAATTATATACAGCCAGAAGTCAGCTCGCTGAAATATCGCTTATTTTATTTTTATTTATTCATGAAAAATGACAGGAAGTGCCGTTTTTTACATGCGTATGAATATTCATGAGTTTGGACACCATAGTTTAAAAAGCCTGTAATCTTGCCAAAGTAGCATAGAATCTCAAACCAAACTTGCACTTAGAAGCATAAATGTTATGAAAACATTTTGAAATTTAAAAAAAATGAAAAAATTGGAAATAGAAGTGTCTTTTCGTGTGATTTTGCAATTGTTCATTTTCCTCGAGTGAGGTCAAATAAGGTCTATGCGTTTTACCTAAAATCTACGGTTCTGGACTTAATATATTTTAGCCACTTGGTCAAAAGAGAGCGACAACATTTCTTTAACAGATTTCCTAAAACATTTGCGATAATTCTGCGTAAAACACCTATCACGTAAGCAAATGTAACGCCTGGTCCAATGAAGTCAAATAAAGCATGACATTTCTACGCAAAATATCATATAACCCCGGAAGTGATCAATTACGCTGCATTGTCTATTGTTAGGTACATATAGGTAAAATACCCTCTCCATGTCAGCAAGATCCCGATAGCGTAGTGGATATACTATTCGCTTTTGATGCGAGAGGTACCAGTTTCGAATCCTGACGGCGCCTTCTTTTTTCCCCCTTTTTTTTCCATTTGAAAACAAAGTATTATTTTTTTCAATCATATTAGATTAATATTCCTTCAATAAACTATTTTTACACAAGAATTTCTATAGATAAACATGATAAAATCATTTCCCAATAGCCCGTATTAAAATGATATGCACAGTCAGAGCACATGTCCCCGGTCACATGTAGACTACACGTGGTATGTAAAATGACGTCAGATTTGCCTGATATAGCCCAATACCATCGAAAGGTGTGACTTGTCGTTTACGATGTTCGCTGTGTATATCGGGATAATGTGATGACCGACATCATCTCCTTTTCGTATGTCTAATTGTACTGAATTTTCCCTCTATTTATTTACTGTTTTAAAACTCTTACAGGTAAGATATATATTTCAAATTTCATATATATGATGTCTGATATCTCATCTTTAACTTTGTATAAGCCATTTCACATAAAATTTTGTAAAACACGCTACACGTAACCAGATTTGACCTCATGATTTAAAACCTTAAAATTGATATTTAAACAAAAAATGTAATGAAATGAAAAATTTTTATTCTCCACTGTCAAAAATAGACTTATCTTATTGAAAATATTTTCATCCACATCTTTATTTTCTATTTGTATTAACCCCCTTGTGATTATAGGGGTTCGAAGTCCGAAGTATCCGACAGGTCACGTCGAGAAAAAAAAATCTAGCGACCGAGTTATCCTGATATTCACCCGGGATATACCCGGGAAACGAAAATTAAATTGCTCATTAACCCTTACTCTCGCACGCTTAAATACAGTCTAAGTCCAAATACGTCATGAAAATATTTCGGGTTCCCCCCGGTTCCCCCTGGGATTCGAACCCCCGACCCCCGCTATCCCGTTCCAATGTCCAGCTATGCCAAGCCACCGAGCGCGGCCTGCCCGGGCAGCAATTTCCTGATCATCTATATCCGCCGTCTGTGACGTATTGGGACTTACGCGAATTCTTGATTTCTTACTGTAGTACTTTGTAGTACGTAGGAGGGTAAGGGTTAAAAGCTCATTTGCATAGGCCCTACTGGCTGACTGTATAAGACCATGTTATGCTCATGACCCCTGACCCTCGACCCGGATGTTGGTCATTTCTATAGTTATGTTTACTACTTTCACCTATTTTTCGCGAAAAATGCAATATTTTTTGTTAGTGAAATTTTATGACATCATAATTAAGCTCCAGGTGTAATACCGATTTTTACGCTCAATCCATCGCGTGAGTTGCGCAGTATGGAATAAATACTGAAGTGAAATTAAACAGGAGCTCAATGACAATATTTTGGCTACATCTTAGCATACAATTCGGCATAACTGCCTACCTGTAAGCTCCCTTAGAACAATATTCTACTATAGCTGCTACATTAGGAATGTAGCAGCTGTACATGCATCATAACTGCCCTACCTGTAAGCTCCCTTTAGGACAATATTCTACTCATAGCTGCTACATTAGGCATGTAGCAGCTATACATGCATCATAACTGCCCAGCGGCGTAGCAAGGGTGTCTGGCGCCCGGGGCAAGAATTGAAACTGGCGCCCCCGGGGGGGGCAACTTGAAAAGGTACGCCCTCCCCGAAAAGACATTCCAACAGCTTTGAAAAACTCCTCTTTTTTGGCTAAAATGGGTAATTTCTGCTAAAATTTTCCTAAATTTTCTTTCCAGCGCTTCGCGCGCGCAATTTTTTTTGCGTTTTTTGCAGTTATATTTACTAATTTAAGCTAAAAAGTACCGAAACCTTAAGGGCGCGCGGAGCGCGCAAAAAATGTAGGAAAAATTTGCTAATTTCAGCAGTATGTCCCCTGTTGTTGGTCCAATTATTTTTCATGTAGGGGCGATTTGTCGCCCCCTAGAGGTGGCACCCGGGGCAACTTGCCCCCCCTTGCCCCCCCTAGCTACGCCGCTGCATATGCTGCCTATTTTCATCACCTTTAGGACAATATTCTACAATAGCTGCTACATTAGGAATGTAGCAGCTATAACATGCATGTAACTGCCCTACCTGTAAGCTCCCTTTAGGACAATATTCTACAATAGCTGCTACATTAGGAATGTCAACACATGCACCGACGAACCGCACGACATTGGGATGCTCAACATGACGCATCTGCAAAGTAGAAGAAATTATTATTGGTATATTTTATTCACATTCATATGACAGCCATCGGCTGAATCATTACATGAATTTATAATATCTAAAAATGCAGGGAAAAATAAGTAACATTAAAATTTACATTAAGAAGAACATCAAAATACACACACACATATATATAGTAAATTCAGAACATGTAAATGAAATGAAATAATAAAATGCTTTTAAACCATCAAAGAAAGGATTTTCCTTAAATAAAAAAACAATGCATGGAGACAATCTGAGGACCTAATAATATTGCACTAACATTTAATTGGAACCTTGCTGATTCAATAAATCTATTATAAATGGAATGGGGCTATCACGGAATCTTGTTTGTTTTGTACAGTACGCCATTTCGACCAATTTTGATGAGGTCGAAGAGGTGCTTGCGCCAAAATCACCAGCTGAGATATCGAAAGGTACCCAAAGAGCGGCAGAGTAAATTACGAGATACGGGCCATTGAAGCCGATCATAGTCAAAAATCACGTCCAAGGTCGAATTTCTTATTTCATCAGAAACTTAACCTGAGTGTTTTCTATCATCAGGTTCCAAAATTCAAAACATAAGAAAAATGTTTTAATTAAAAACCGAGATAAAAATCCTTTCTGCATTCAAGTTTTACCGGTACAGAAACTTTAAACTCGATTTTCATCTCGGTTTTTAAATTAAGAACTATAGTTTTCTGAATCAGCCTGATGCCTTTTTTCAATTTGAATGTAACTTTACAATCGAACTTCCAGTAACCAAAGGCAAAATGTCATTTTAAAATATAATATTTCAGATGAGACCAAAAATCAATTTTCGTTTTGGGACCCTTAAGGTACATTTCGATATGACGGATCACAAATCAGCAAGCAAATGCATGCTTCTCACACAAATTAGTCACATCATTAACAGCAAGGAGGTGGGCGTAGATCAGTTCCTGAGACAGTAAAACAATAGCGCTTATTAAATTTATACTTTAGAATAATCGCATAGGCTATGTTTTGTAAAAATAATTCAACATCATCATTGCATTGCACAGCAAATTGATGAGAGTAAAACAATAGTGCTCATCAAACTCTTAGATTTTATTAATTATAATGTACTAGTGATTCATCAGTATTATTTTTTTAAATTTATAACTTCCTGTAGGCCTGATTAGTTGTTTTTTTGTTAATGAAAAACAAAATTAATAGATTGGATTTTTTTGTAAAAGCTAATTCAATTACAAGGCACTACTACACTGTTATACTGTTGGGCAATTATTTAGCGTTGGTTAAACTATGAACAACCCAATTGTTGGGTAAATAATATTAACCAAC
>JXSR01S012869.1:118056-130765 GCA_000969725.1 Ophiothrix spiculata
AAATAGGCGTGAAAATGGATACGCACTACCATCCATCCCAAACAATAATTCAAATTACCCGCTGTAATGTGGATTGCAGGAGCTAATGTCACGGCTTATTAGTTTTAACAGGCAACACTGTGTAACACTCGTAAATATTGGCAGTTGCAATGGCGTGACCGCCCTCCTCTGATTAATACACAATACGCACCTGAAGTGGCGTACTCCTAGCTGACAATGCTGTAAAGCCCACAATATCACTAAAGAAAATAGTGACGCAGTGAAATGACTCCGGAGCTACAGACTTCCCCATCTTGAGTTGGTCTGCTACGCTTCTGTTATAGCAATAATTGTTCATAATATAAATACAATAGTTAATAATAATTAATGATAATTGTTTCACTTATATAGCGCCTTATCCGATTGAACATCGGGTCAAAGCGCTTATTACGATTATTACATTACCAGTTCGTCTGTAGCAATTACATGTAACAAAATGATCGAATTTCGTGTTTTTATTGAATCTTGTGCCGGGTGATAAAAGAACAAAAATAACAAACACGGAATGTAATGTTAAATTTTTACATTTCAAAATTTTGCGATTGGAGTAAAAACGCTAAAAAGGAACAAAAGCGCGAAATGTAACAAAATTGTAATATTTGATTATTTGTTGTTGTTATAAACGCAAAAGAAAAAAACCAGCATCATGTTAAATAAACGAAAAATTTAACGTACGCGTTGAGATCCCTATACATCTGACAACACCTAAAAGAGAAAATGGGCGATACTAAATTTATGTTCCTTCGAAAATTTATTGGAATATCATGATATGAATGCAGTAAGCAACAGGTATTGCCCCAAAATCTGTGTTGTCAGGGATGGAGTCGGGTATTGCCATTAATTCTAAAAAGAACATAAATTTAGCAACGCGGCTTTTCTTCTTTGGGGTCATAGGGCTCTGAACACGTAATCATAATTTTACTACATATGGGTGTGTTTTTACATAAACCTCAACATAAAACCAGGAAAAACTATACAGGGTTGCTCATATAGTTGGAATAAAAATATTTTTACCACTTTATGTAAAGGTCAATTTATGAGGAAAATTTCTGGAAACTTATGTTGCTTTTGGTCACATTTGATAGGTAATCTTGTTGGGTAAGAAATGGAACTCCAAATGTGGTCTATTTTCTCATGTACTGGTAAGGGGGCAACAAAACAAATGGTCAAAAAAGTGATTTTAAAGTCAAATTTGATTTGACCCCGCCTTGTTCAAGGTCACTTTTCTACTCAAGTTGAGTGGCCATATATATGGAATGTTTATCTGTAATAGAGTGATGATCAGGTGATTTAATGTCTTTGTCACGCTTGACTGCGCCAAGAGAATACTTGGAAGCAAAGCACAACATGATCCATTAACGCACCTTAATTTACAAAAAAAAAAATAAGATGAGGTTGTTGTGAACGTGGAATGGTCCATGGCGGTATATGACTTCTTCAAGACCCTTTAAGATGTCATTTACTGACTGGGAACCATTCCGCGTTCACCAAAACCCTATGTTTATAAATTGAGGGGCGTTGAAGGATCATTTTGTGCTTTACTTCCAAGCATTCTCTTGGCGCAGTCAAGGGTGACCAAGACATTTAATCACCTGAATATCACTCTATTACAGATAAACATCCCATATGACCACTCAACTTGAGTAGACAAGTGACCTTGAACATCAAATCAAATTTGACCTAAAATCACGTTTTTTGACCCATTTGTGTCGTTTCCCCCTTACAGTACATGAGAAAATTGATCACATTCGAAGTTCCATTTCACACCCAACAAGATTCCCTTCTAAATCTGATCAAAAGCAACATACGCTTCCAGATATTTTCCTCATAAATTGACCTTTACATAAAAAAGTTGTTAAAATATTTTTATTCCAACTATATGAGCAACCGTGTATATATGTAATTCAAATTTCATTACATTTTCGTTTTATATACATCACCCGCAAAATGGAAAAAAAGATACGACTTCGTTTCATTCGGGCTTTGAATCTTGACCATTGTTTGTAAACATGCATGTAGAACGTACCGGTATAATGAAATACAGCGCCCATGTGACTACTTTAAAATTGTGCAGAACGTACTTGTACATGTGCGATCAATAAATCATTGATTGTGACTTATTCCGTGTAGTTCAATTAGACCCGGACTCCTGGTTATGGGGGACACTCAGTCTCATTACACCGGTATTCTTTCAAATTCATTATATAATTTCTGTACCTTGGTAATACTTGATAAAGCAATACTTCTGAGCGCTTCTTTTCTTCCATCAATGCTGACGTCCGGTCTTGAACCAGAGATTCAAGGTCATTGGCATATTGCTCCATTCGATTGAGTAGATTATCCAAAATGCCATCGGATTTGGAGCCCCTTTAAAATAAAAAATGACCAAATATAAAATTAGAATTTTATCTTTATTTTGAAAAAAGGGTATTCCTTAGAGGTCACTTTAGGTCAAATATCATTCTGATGTCAAATCATGAAACTGTAATGGGAGTAAGATCATCCGAAGTCATTTCACGGTCAGGTAGACAAAGCTCTCCTTAAATATTCAATATTTACAATCAAATACCTTATTTTGTAAAAAAAAAGGTATTAACATTAAAATTCTCCCGGGGGGGGGGGGCACAACCTTCGGTTTTGGTAGGGGTGTGCGACCCCGATATCTGAAACCCTAGTCAAGGGAACGGAAGATTGTCTCTTAAAAGGGGTCTAGAGTACTGAAGTGACAAAAAATGACCCTTGAGAACTAGTTTTTTGGGCAACATTTGGCTGTGGAAGCAAAAATTCTCGAAATTGTGCTTGGAATAGGGGTCTTTGGAACTAAATGTCAGAAAATGAGGCTAGGGAACTGAAAATATTTAAAAACAAGGCTTGCAAAATAAAGGTTGTGCTTGAAATGGGGGTCTAGGGAGCGGCAAACAAGGCGTGAAAAGGGGGTCTTGAGTCTTGAGGGCTGCACATACCCGTATCACCTTTCTAGGTCAGTGCCCCCCGGGAAAATACTCCAACGCAATGATTTACGAAGCACCCTCGCCAAACATTTTTCTTGCGCTAAAATTTCCCAAGACACAGCACTTCCACAGTCATTCTTTGTGCTAATTTCACCAACCGTCAGTTTAACGTTTGGTAGTCACCGGGTTAGAACTCCCATGATTTATACAATGTACTTTTTAACAGATATTCAAACTTGGTTCTTCTGTAAAACCGCAAAAACAAAATAACAAAAACAAAACAAAACACGAAAATCAGATATTCCTATGATCTCTTAAAATATTTTCGAGTTTTGCCTATATATATTTTCCATACACATACAAGTGCCGATTTCATGGACTTAAGATAATTATGACGTCATAGTAACGACATACATTAACACTTAAGTGGTCCTCCACATGCCCGTTAGTGGTCAAAGGGGGGGGAAATGGACCCAACCCCGAAAAAGCACTTTTGCGATTGAATTTTACGTTGAAACTCTGACTTTACGTTGAAACTCTGGTCACAGGTAAAGTACTTCAAAACATCTAAAAAAGAAAACATTTTGAAAATCGGACAAACCGTTTCAAAATGGCGGCCTAAACAAATTTTGCCATGTCACGTAAAAATGTTCCCGCCAAAAATTTGAGATCTCACTTCCAAATGGAGTTTTCAATCAAATTTGGCTCATATTTGCAGTATGTAAGTACAAATACATTTCTGAAATAAAATTTGAAAAAAGTTGCTCGGTTACGATTTTATGGGCAAAACAAATTTGAAGAGCGCCCTCGAAAATGCTTACTTATGCTTATTAGCATGGGGTGGGTCGATTTGATTTTTTTTTGCCACCAAATGAAGGGTATGGCAAAGTAAGGGCGATGAAAAATTACTTTGCGTTTTTGCGCTGACGCGCAGAAACCAAATGTTTGGGACCATATGGACCCCCCCACCCCTTGACCACTTAAGTGTTAATAAATGACAGGGGCGCTGAACCTGGATCAGCCCACATATGCAACATCGCTGCCCGGATCAGCTCCCTGAGTTTTCATACGGATTTCCACGAGAAAAGTAAGCAGTTAGTTCCTTGTCCAAAGGAATTTCAAGCACACTCAATTTTTGGCACCAAAACAACTGGGGGGGGGGGGATATATTTTTAAAAATCATTTCGTACAACAGGGGGTTTACAAATTGCCTTACTTGTTGCACTTCTTCAGATCAGCAAGTAGTCCTGAAGCAGACGGTCTGTCGTGTGGGTTCTCTGCCCAACATTTTGCAATTAATAGTTTCATTTGTTTGTTGCTGTTGCACGCTTCGACTGTTAGAGACGGTCGTAATGGAGGCAACTCTTTCGCCTTAATCTTTGCCAAGATATCTATGATTAGAAAAAAAAAAGCTATTAGAATTTGCAATTTGACAATCCGATTTGCATAAGGACTATCCAAATGTCAAATAACTTTGACCTTTTGCTAATGATGTTTTACCTTTAACTTCCATGTGTTGTCTTTCGGTTTCGTAGGGTAGACCACGATTAACAACTTCCTGCATTATTATACCGGCGCCATAAATATCACCCTCCTTCGTTACCGCCAAGTTTGGCTGACGCAAATATTCGGGTGCTCTCCAAAGAAGCTCTGACATGCAGGAAAAAACAAAAGAGTCCCATTTGTCCCATCAAGGTATAGAGCATAACATACGCATAACGTACAATAGTTTCACATACGGACACCACCGTATGGATAACGAACTGAACGTACTTCTACCGAGCACATGACGAACAACAATGTATAAACAAAACAATAGTGGGATAATGTACATTATGCGTACATTTGGCTCTATAGACCATTCTTATATTTGACATTCTCCCGCCGTTGATGGGGTAAATAACGAGGGCAAGTAGGGTAATATCATACTTGGTCTCGTTCTGAGTTCCGATTCCCCGTCCGATTCTGCGAATTTACCCCATATTGCAGTTATCGTCCACTGCACGCTACACCACAGAGTAACAGAGATGACACTGCACTAAGCTCACAACACGGCCCCGTAGCCCCATCATAGCGTAGTATGTGGACAAAAGGGAATATTCATGAGTTAGACAGCTCAAAACACTCATCAGTAAATAATCAATACATGTATTAATAACCGTTTTCACGCTAGGACTAATTTCATGATGTCTTACATGAAGGATGAACAAGACGAGGACGCATTTTGAAGAATGCTGCACAACTTGCATTCAATTAGGCGTAGTACACATCAAGGGCAATGTCAGGATTTATTTGAGTAGGATTATTCATAATGCGTCCTCATTTTTGTAATTGGAGCCACTGATCACGCAATCATCCAAGAAACGTTAACCAGCGCCTATTGAGAAATTGTAATCAAATGAGCTATGAAGTATATGGGAATAAAGTGTCAGGTGCCTGGCCACACGGCGATCTTTGCATTGCTAATACAAGCCTACGTGTTTTTTCAATGTACTCTATCAGGTCTTTAAAATTATCGTATGGTAATGAGTATGGTATCACGAGAACGAGAATTTCATGATCTTGATTGATATGTGTGTTCAAAATTGATAGGTTAAAGAATGCGAGCGTGATGGGCCAATGAAAGTTGTTATTTCGAAACTCCATAGCGAATGTACTGACCGGGGTCTTGTTACAAAATGTACCTTATCAGGTTTGCCCTTTTGTCTTTTTAGTTCACAAAAAATATCACATGAAAGCTTAATAAATCATGAACAAAATGGTAAATGTTCAAAAAAAATCGGCCGGTTAGTTTTGATATAGCGATCTTGGCAAGTTATTATCCTATACCCAAAACACGGAAAGATATCTCGGGGTCATGCATCAATTAGGAACGTTGTGTGTGCATTGTATACGAAATGTTGCTAATAACTGCAATATGCCATCAGCATGATCGGCGGCGGGAGTATGTCAATTATAAGAATGGTCTATACAGTGATGTGTGACTGAGATAAATGAGACATGCTCTAACAAAATTAGTAAAGTAAAGTCGCGAATTTTAATTTCGAGAAAAGAACATTTTATAGTGAAAATGGTTTAGAATATGCATCAATACATTTTATATATATTTCTTACTAAACATGCTAAATGTAAAGTGTTAGTAAATATTACCAGGAAATGTACATTTTTGAAGGTTTTTGTAACTGTTGTTAAAATGAAACTAACAAGGAAGCTAATTAACTTCTAAAAACTAAAAACCCTACTTATTGTACAATAGGTTATGACTTGAAGAGTTTGTTTCGTTGGAAGAGTTTGTTTCGTTGAAAGTCAATTGTGCGACTTTCATATCTGCAAATTATTAGCTTATCACAGAATGACCCATAATGCACTATGTTCAGTTTATTCGGACTCGTCTCGTAACTGTGACGTGAGTGCGGACAACTTCAAATCAGCCAGGCCCGTAGCCAGGATTTTTTCAAGTGGGGTGCGGAAAGTGGACCATTTTTGAGGTAAGTATTTCGTTTTGGTCGACCCTTAGTTGTTTTGACGAAGTAAACGTTCTTCAATTATGGATGTAACAGAGCTTTTCAGTAGCAGAAATTTCATCGTAACTTTGATTTCCATTCTTACTGTTCAGAGCTACTTGTTCACTCTCATCCTCTGCATGCATTCCTCTCTTCAGAACTACGAGACCAAAATCCGTCAGCTTGAGTACAAATCGACTGTCAACAACGCAGTTTGAGGAGCTGAGGCTGCCATGATGACCCAAAACGCTGTCGTGAATGTAGCTTAAACCCTTTATTAAGACGAAAAATCACAATAAGTTGGGTAGAAAGGATTGGCGCTGAAGTCAGGGGTGGCGTTTGGAAAACAAGTATATACAATCGCACATGTACTCTATAAATTTTCCCAACTTTAACAGATAAACTTCTTATTCATTAATCATGTACAGTTGCAAATAAGGCTAAACTGTTAGCGGTACAAAAACAAGTTATTAATATAACACCAAAGTAGATCCTTGTCATTAGCTTGGAACAGAGATCAAAGGTTGTCAATGGTGATCCCGTCTTCTGACTTTTCCCTGGGGAAGAAAGGTCAAATTTTCAACTTTGTTCGATTTCAAAGGTTGAGGTGTCAAATTGTTCGTCTTGGATCAGCGATCAAAAGTGTCCATGGTGACCCATTGATCGACCTTTCCTTGGGGGTCAAAGGTCATAAGAGAGTTCAAATCTTCAACTTTGTCCGATTTCAAAGATTAAGAAGTTGAATGAAGCATGTACTTAGATTCTTGGCTGTTTCAACTTCAAAGTCACTTGACATTTTAAAAAAGGCAATCGGCAGGGTCCGTGTCACTTTCAGTGATACCGTTACTTTCTAGTTTTCTCTGTTTCAGTACTAAATCACTTTTTGGTACAAATTTGAGGGTAAAATGGCAACATCCAAAAAAAAAAGGCAACGTCCAACTTATACCAGTCATAAAATAAGTTGCTTTATGGAAAAACAAAACAAAAGTAGTTCCTCATACCTTGATTTATTTACTTTCAACTCAGGTATTACTTTTATGTCAGAATTGAACTTGAAAAATTCATGTATGTAATACAAGATCGTGGAATTAGCCTATTACCATTTAACCAATAAAAATTCATTATTTGTATAATGATTACAGTGATTTACATGTCTTAAATGCGTGTAAAAATGGGACATCACTACTAGTTATTAATGGAAAACAATACTAACCTGGAGAACATCAGCAATCAGGGAGATTTTGAAGGTCCAGTCCAATTTGAGAGCATCATTTTCTAGTATATCCTGTAAATCATAATGACTAGTAGTAAATAAAATGACCTTGACGTGTTAAAAAGAGATAGCGTTTACTTTATACGTCCGATGTTTTCATGCTTCAGTCTCAAAGAGGAAAAATGGCACCTCACTATTGAAATTGTGTAGGGCCTACAGAATTCCACCGGTCAAAATTATAGCGACACGATTAATATCACCGATGTCAAAACATTTTTGGAACATAACTATAATTATTGCAGAATATGTTGATCAACATTATGAACTCTTTTTGCCAAGTGATTGACATGTTGATAAATGATATCTTCTGAACTGAAAAGTTGAAAGTATATCATAGTGTCTTCATTATTCTTTATTGTAGCTGGGCCGGGCTTCCAAAATAATCAATATTTTACCAAATACATCGTGATAGCTGCACTGCCTAAATGTATGAATTTCATACATATATTTTATTTTATCAAGTTCTTTACAACTATGTTACCTTACATTGTTTGTCGAATATAAAAACAAAACTTTTTTCACAAGAACCAAAGTATTTAATTCTTCAAAGAGAGAAATCGTTAACAACGGTGTTGCATTTTACCTGCAGGCTTCCTTTGGGACAGTATTCTATTATTGCGGCAACATTGGGCGGGTCAACACATGCACCGATGAACCGTACAATATTCGTGTGCTCCATACGACGCATCTAATAAAGCAGCAAAGCAAGTTTAATGAAGAGAATAGTAAGAACTCGTATGGTAAGAACTTATGTTGTCATTGCACCTTTAACAGGCTTTAAAACACATATTTACCAGCTTTATGCAATTTAGTATTAGGCTTGGTGGGTTCGTGTGCATGAAATGTACCCTAAGTTACTTTCTTTGTTTGTTTGTTTATTTCTTCTTTATACTGGGTCCATGTTCAGAGGGAAATTTGAGTATCCATCTGTTCTTCCACATGGCACAGTTACATAAAAAACATCAAAATTACTTAATATATTAAAATACAATATTCTTAAAGTTTACAACATAAATACATATATATTATGCTTTATAGGACCACGTATGCTCTGCGTTCTGATTCTACCATCACTTTCTCTGTTCCCCGCTCCAGGAAGCAATTGGGTGATCGTGCTTTATCTGTTGCTGGTCCCCGTCTTTGGAACGAGTTACCGCAGAGCATTCGTGGTTGTAGTGATTTGTCAGGGTTCAAGGGCCGTCTTAAGTCTCATCTTTTTCCTACCTAATTTTTTCCCCTCTCCTTTTCTCTAGCGCCTTGCATACTTTGTAAAAGGCGCTATACAAATCTCATTATTATTATTATTATTATTATTATTATATTAATTACACAATAATATACAATATGCTATTAATTCATAAAAATACCATACATTTACACACATTTTTAAATTGCACAACAATAAATTGGGGCACATTAAAGTTGGATCTATGGAGCACATATTCAAGTTACTCTTCACAGCCATGGTCTATACCATTTTAATGCTGGTTATTTCCACATTAATCTATTTTGAGTGACAAAAATGTATTTTGGCAGCCATTTTGGAACAATTATGGGTGGCATTTTGAATTTGAAATACGAAAATGACATTATTTGAGGTCAAATGATCTTATGGTAAGCCATAAAGCTTCTTTCTATTGATTATTCACTATTACTTCCTAAAAGCTAAAAGATCGATTATCGTGAAAATGTGCTATTTGGTTGCCGTTTGGCAACCATTTTGAATTTGATACATGCTGATTACCTTATTTGTAACTTCATTATATTTGCAAAGGCTACAGAAGCCATTTCTCAATGATAAACGTTGATATTAAGGCTACAGTCCATAAATGTGTGCCGTTTGACTGAAAGTCATCCTTTACTGCAAGTTTTTACCTACTTACATCTATCAGAATATCACAATTTTTGGCGTACATATGGAATTGTGTCTCTAGTTTATACATGCAACTTTACTAGTGATTTTACGTCCATTATCAAGGTCAAAATTACGTCAATAGACTAATTGGTCCAATATTGGTACAAAATGTTGGTAGGATATCATAATGCCATCGTAAAGATTAAACACCACAGAAAATATTTACACTTTATTATAGTCCATGATACTACACCTCGATCTATGGCAAGTCCACAATTTGAGACACTTTACTCCGTTTCAGCATCATTTTGACAGAAATATTTGATCCTGGAGAAGGAACATTTGATTCAGTTTGATCCTGAAGTAGGATCACAAGCAACATACATCCAATTAAGGATCATTATTTTGATCCGTTTCAGTATCATTTAACAACAATATTTGATCCCATTTTGGATCCAACTTTTTGATCCTGCTTATCGGATCACTTTGATCCGGAAAGGGTAATCTCATATTTGATACCTAAAAAGGATCCTTTTTGTCTCATATTTGATCCTGGCTTTCTAAGAGTGCAGAATTTCTTGTTGGAAAAACACCTATTTTAGCGAGAATACTAAAAATTGGACTGGAGTTGGATATTGCACTGAACAAGTGAACATTGTTTGAAGAAAAGAAAACTTCGAATCAAAAACACTTACATTATTCATTTCCACCAAAAGTTCTCTTGAAATGTCAATTTTAGGTCTGGAGATTCGTTTGACAACTACCGTCCTTCCCTGATGAAATAAAACAATAGCCTACAATAATTACGATGACCGATGCGTTATTCTCATCTTTTAAACAGTTATATAGCTCTAAATTCTTAATATTAGTTTTCTCTTAATGTTGGTAAAAACAATACTTTTTCCCTTTTTACTAAATTACTGTATATTATATATTTATTGTAAAACCCAAAAGGACACACAACCTCGAGTATTCTATATATTTTGAAAATAGAACCCGTCAAGGCGTCAAACCCATGGACTCCCTTCATCTACAGTGAATAAATATATATTAGGCACATTTTTACCCTAAACAAATGTTGATAGAACAACAATCTGAGTAAAACTGACCTAGCCCCTGTTGGGTAAGACGATATTTAGGCAGTCATTACAATCATTTGAACCTAAATTGAAGCCAAATGTATCATAATTAAAAGAACGGCCAAGCTTCACCATTTTGGTCTAGCTTTCCTATAGTGCAAGAACTCGAGTCTGCAATCCAACTTGATTTATGCAAATAAAGGTATAAGTTTTCTGTTACTGGCACTCATTTTATGGGAATTGGTAAAGCAATTAAGACTGGTATAACAGGGAGCTGCAATCCTCCCATGTTAATTCTATATGGTATTTTTTAAGGGGAATGGGGAGTATGTGACTTTCAGTAGCCTTAAGAAACGGGGCATAGTCCTTAAAAATTACGAATCAAGAGTACTTTCAGTACTATATATGATTATACTTGCCATTAAAGAATATTTGAAACTACCAATCTGTTGATTTGTGTAGTTGTAACTATATTTTCAGCTGTTTTTTAATCTTTGATCCGTGAAACTTAACTTGCTTTGTTATTCAAAGAAATGCAGCAAGTAAGGTTTCATGGGTCAAACCTTCAGCTATTAAAATGTTAACACACTTGCGCACTCTCACATAATTTCAGTAACCGAAGTTTTTTAATGAAGATTGAATCGAATTGCTTACTAAATCCTTAAAAGTTTTCTTCACAGCTCAAAAAATGGTTTAGTGACGTTGGGCCTCACCTTTCTGAATTATGCATACAAGTGCATATGCAAAACATGTGGTAAGTGGAATTGTTTTTGCAAGTTGCGTCAAAGGTATTGAAACTTAATGGCCATTTTGTATAGACTTGTACGCATTTTCCATCTGCAAAGTTAATGCACATGATATAATAGCGAGACGCAGTTAGCGTCCAGTTAGACGCTAACGAAGAAGCTAAGGTTTGAATTATCTTAACTTGCTAATGTCCAGTTAGCGTCTTCAAAGGCGTTTCCTGGTTGTCGAGAAAATGACTGGGCGACCAGGAAACACAATGTAGTAACTTTACTTACTGTAGACATGGTAGATAAAAGTGCATCAAAAGTATGTTAATTTTCTCTGCTGAAACAGATATCAAGGAATTTAGATACCTATGTGATATGGACGAATGGAGAACTTACATTGTAAACGGCAACATCGGCGAAAATTTGATTCTCCTCGCGATCCGATGAGGAATTCTGTGTAGGCAAAACAGTTCATAATTCTAAGCACATTTGTACTGGTTAACTCTGATTCGAATATGTTTTGACTCATATTTTAGTTAAACCTTTAAGTTATCATATGCTTTCTTAAACAAATGTGACATTTTCAGTTTACTTTGAGAAAACTTTGTTTTCTAGTGGTGAAATCCATGCAATATTATACCACTCACTAGGGGCGGCTTCAAAACTCAACCGGCGGTTGTCTGTCGGTTCTTTGCGGTTCGCTATTATTTAATCCGGTTGAACCGCCCAGAACCAACATGCAATTGCCGGTTGATTTTTGAAGCGACCCCTATATGCAAATAGCTTTTTCATGATCAAGGTAATGGATACCACGCAGTTTCGTTAGAGATCAATGTATTTATTAAAGAATGACCTTTGCAAAAATAACTGGATCACTATGCACAGGTATTATGCCCTAATTCAAGCCCAGTTCTTTTCCAACCCAGCAGGGATTCTGGTCAAGTAGATATGTCTACTCATGCCGCATGCGCATTTAATCGAATCAGCGAGTCACTGATTTGACCTTATGAATATGGGTCATATATTATACATTGATAATCAATAATACGCTTCGCTTGTTAACCTCTCTACTAAATAATATGTGGAGAATGTAATTTACTATTAGAGCCAATGAGCTGGAGAAAGCTGAATAAGCAGTTATGACGTAATGGGTAATCATTCAAGCGGGCGGCTTGAATTGGTTCAAGAGGATTTTGGTTAGGCATTGATCGTTTCGGCGTGAGACGTACAACAACTACGTTAAATGTGGTGCACTGCCGGCGGTTTTCGTCTTTT
>JXSR01S012870.1:24526-37290 GCA_000969725.1 Ophiothrix spiculata
GTTTCCATCTTGAATAACCTGCCATACCTCTGTATGTACCAATTTTGGAGATGTGTGCTTTCTCATGTTTGTAACTACTCTTATAAACTTCAAACCAAGGGTATTTTCAAGCTCACTGAAGTGACACAGAGACAATGGGAAACTTGAAGGTACAAATAACTCAAGAAAATTTGGTCCAAAGCCGTGCACCGCAATATTAAACAAAGGAAAATGAATTTGTCATATTTTCTTTCATACGTTACCTAGAGATGTGAAACTCTACAGAGTTGATTAATACGATGTTAGTGATAATTTCTGATCAATCAATATTTCCTCTGTTCTCATTGAGAGGCGTACAACGTCATGACTCTCCATGGCATGCTTTCCATTTGTTATTGGAGAGTTTTTTCGGGTATCTCAGCCAAAGCACCAAACACAGCCCTACGAAACTCCTTCATCTCGAAAGATCAATAAAACATGATGTTAATCCAACGGGGTTCTTAACCTAAATGTTCCGATAAGGATTAATATCCGAAGATCTTTCCGCACAAGGAAAAAACTCAACACCCTGAACTTCCAGGAAAGTCCGGATTATACGAGCTCAACAAAGGCGAAAGTTGTCATAGTGGAGCACAAAATAGTTTCCGAAGAAGCCTCTAGCCAATATCATTATCAATGCTTCTAGAATGCATCTTTACTGAAGCTGATGGAAGCTGCGTTCCAAGGTGATCAGAGCCGATTTTCCACCTGCATGTAAAGCATCCAGAAGGCAATGTTACCTTCTTCTGGATACATTCTTGATAGCATGCACGCTTCAGTATAACCCTTCTCTGTATATCTGCGACCATGATACGTCCTTATTGGCAGTATATTTCAAAATAAGTATAAGATCTGAAGACAACGTTATCTCACTGATGGGACTTAAAATTGAAATTGATCTGTAGCCCAGCCAAAGGGTCGCTGGGAAAGGTGTTTGGTCAATATATTTTCTCCGGGAGTTTCCTAGCATGATCGCCACTTTGAAAAAAGTGAGAGTTTAAAGATGTTCTTAATACGAGCCTGTTTTATGAAACATCATGGTGTTGGACAATTGACCTGTTTGGTAAGATCTTCAAATATGAACTCTATTGAGGACTTCTCGGCTGAAGTGACACATCGATGAAGAACAAGTTATATCAAACCACCATGTACAGGAGTTTAGGGTGTACTTGATACTTTGGCAAATACACCTGTCCGAACTCTGCAATCACTAGTGGAATGTCCGCATGGAGAGTCCTTGCGCCGTACGCTTCTTATGGATGACATAGCAAATAGTGTTTGATCATTATTTGTAACCAACAATATGTAAAATAACCTGGTAAAATTTCAAGCGTCCAGGTAAAGTATTAAAGAAACTACGGTAAATTTAATTTCCGTGATTCCGTATTATGGTGCACGAGTTTGGACCCAAATTTTTGTAGGCTTTGTGCTTTCAAGTTCAACATTTTCTCTGTGTCACCTAAGTATACACAAAAAGGGTCTTAGTTCAAAGTTTACATGTATAACTACAAATATGAAGAAATACACATTCCTGGAGTTTTCATTAACCGAGATATGGCGGATTTTTAGAAATGGAAACCAACACAAAAAATATATTCCATATTTAATGTCAAGTCTGTATATACTAATGACATATGTTCAAATGGCTTATTTTTTTCTATTTATCCGAATGATGACATTCACTAACAAGTTTAATAGAGCAAACCTGACAAATACAAAGTTAACGAACATACCGCAGGCAATTAAATCATAACATTGAGAGAGCATTTACTTCTGTTCACCAGACAGAATGCAATCAATTGGTGTGTTCATTTTAAACATCGTGTACTTAAAGTATATATACTGTAAATTTACTGAAAAAAGGAAAAGAAAAAAGAACATTCTTCTGGTTTGCTCTTTAAACTTGCATACTTATTTACAATTGTCTACTACTGGAAAAAAATCATTACAACAACACCAGCAGCATGAACAACAACAACCACAACGGCAATAACAACAACCACAACGACAACAGCAACAACAAAATTAATCAATAATTGTATACATCATTTTTAATGATTGTTTATATTAACTGTATGAGCGTTGACATGTAGTTTTTGTAGCTTGTGAATTAATGCACCACCCCTGGTTATGCTGGTGTGTTTCTTGTTGTGTCGTAGACTTTGAAAGTTGAAATGATTTTCAGTTGCAATTGACATTTTTAAAGGCTTCATTACTCATTAAACGGAATCTTAGGCAATCTCTCCTCGATTAAATCTTTGGAGAGACCACATCGGTACTCACATTTAAAGCTAAAACGCATACACTGACACACCAACGGAGCATTTGAAAATGTGATAGTCTAATTAGCTCAGCAAGAGTGTTCCATTTTCAAGAGCTAGACTTTGAAACATCAACTATTGTTTTGTTTTTTGTACATTTAGTTTCTTTCTGGCATACATTGATTCTCATTGACTTCATCTAATGAGTTATGTCATCTGGCAAGTTTCAATCAATCGTAAAACATTAGAGTGTGCGTCGGAAGGAAAATAAAAGTGTTTTCAAAAATAACGAAGCAAATAAGCCCCGTGACACAATATGGTTACAAAAAAAAAACACGAATATGTGCAGTACTGTGGACATTGTGTTATTTTTGCTAGGTCTATTTAATACAACGCATCAAATTCAATGAAAATAATTACTTTTAAAATTTTACTGGCTGAAAAGTGATACGGCTAAAGCCCACATAGCCTACACGGTTCTGACGCCCCTGGAGTATGCTTTGCTTAAAATAAAGAAAATTGACATCTTATTTATTTTTATTTTTTTAGAGACTATTTATTTATACTTTTGTCGCATCATTTAATGCGAGTACTCTAATATTCTTTTACCTATATTTTGGTCGGTTCATGATCAAAATATGTCAAAAATAATGATTACATCAAAATGCTATTTACCAATGTCTTGTTGTGTATTACAAGCAATTATACAATATATCTATTTGCTGGACTAACATATGGCTAATTCCACGATCTTGTATCACATACATGAATTTTTCAAGTTCAATTCTGACATAAAAGTAATACCTGAGTTGAAAGTAAACAAGTCAAGGTCTCAGGAACTACTTTTGTTTTTTCCATAAAGCAAATAGAACTTATTTTATGACTGGTATAAGTTGGATGTTGCCTTAATAACATTTTACCATCAAATTTGCACCAAAAAGTGATTTGGTACTGAAACAGAGAAAAACATCTGAGGCTTTTCCTTATTAGTGTATAAGAAGCCCCAGTCTCTGTGCTCTAAAGTACAATCGCGTTTTAGTAATAAATGTTAATCATAGCCGAGTAGTGTGTTGTTGGAATTTGCCGTTTTCAGATGTCACGCCTGTCACGAAAAACATGAAAAGTTTTTGCTGTGTTTTATTAAAAGGTCATGTTTTGGTGAAACATCAATATCTATCTTCTATCATGGAGTCTACATCTGCAAAGCAATAAACAAACATTCAGTGATTGCTTATTTCTCCACTATTACATCTCAAAATCGGTCACGCCTGTCACGAAGTCGAAATCCCGGAAATGTTTAAGTCGCCATTTTGAAAAAAATGTGCATGCTATAAAACTCAAACTTAAAATACATATTAGAATCATCATTTCCTGTCTTAATTGGCAAAAAACCCGACGAAAATCTGTTATTTAGAACTTTTGTAGCAAAATTTTGCTTTTTGGTGGCCAATTTTGCCTGATTTTCCAATCCAAAAGTGCTTTATGACGTCATAATTACATAACGCCTCGGCCGATTTTGATGATCTTGGTATCGTTGGATAGGGGAGGATCATACCTATCTATTATTAGCAAAACCAAGTTCATAGGAGGTTCCGTTCTAAAATATTAGGGTGGTTGCAACAACCCTTCGGAGGACGTGTTGCAAAAATAGCTCAGGAGGACAAGGGTTAAAGCTCAAAAATAGATTAGACTTGCATAATACAGTATCAAAACTGTTGAAAATAAATCATAATCATAAATAAAGACGTTATTAAACAACAGATCCATTGCTAAAATCAAGTTTTACTAGGTGTGCACAAATGTCACGCCTGTCACGTCACGCCTGTCACGAAATGATTTAGCCTGTATTCTCCAAGTTAAGAGCTACAGCTCCAAAAGTGAAATGTTTCCTGATTGGTTCCCCACAGGAGATATACTGCAACATAAACAGGAATCAAATCTCCCGTAGGAAAGAGATAGAATTCAGCATTAAACCATGTTTTTGAAAAGGCATTGTCAGTTTGGGTCACGCCTGTCACGGACACTTTGTGTCCCCATTGTGAAGACAGTGATTGAGTTAGAATAATTTTTTCACTTTTTGCATCCAATACCGAATGTTTACTATAACATATAGGAATATTTCCGTGGTATCGCCTTTAGATAAAATTTACCAGCTATTCTGAGAAACAAAGGTTCATGCAAAGGTCACGCCTGTCACGCTGGAATTCGCCATATATTAATGTGTGCGGGTATGTATAGTATTGTCATTGCAAGGTTTCGATCGCAATTGTACCAGTATCTAACTTGACTGCTTTAAATCAAACTATACAAATGAATTAGTTGGTTTTATTAGATCAGCTGATTCAGTCAATATTTACATTGATACTTTAATACAACTGAATTTTACACAAGGCCAAATTAATGTCTGAATTCTACGCGCATATTGCTAAAAATGCAGATCCTACCACATTTGTTTAATTTGTATTCTTAGCTAAATAGTTTTAAAATATCTTGTTGGTTTTCAATTTGTTTCATATCGACAAACTAAACAACAAGAACTTCGATGACCAAGATAAAATACAGTAACCTAAAATTCGCGTAGCGCGCAGCCTTTTAGAATAAACACCATAACGGGGGCTTGTGGAACCTGGGAAATTTGTGTCCGTTATTTTTTATTATTATTATAACTATTTTTAGCCTCATCAATGTTATGTGCGGATATGTTCCAAAATACTTGGAATAATAATCTTGAAAAATGCCTGTATTTTGTTTATTTGTTTCAAATGATACAGCGATGGCAGCTACCAAATGTAGTTATATAATGTCCAAGCATACGTTCAGTATAATATGTCCGTAAGATTAGTTCTATGTATTATATCTTAGAGAAACAACCGAAAATGTCGCAACGCTTTTCTTTTTCATAATGAAGTATTGATAGTTGGTCGCTTTTGGATAACAACAAGAAAATATCTAAGCTGATTTGATATTAAAGGGACATTGAAGTGTTTTTTAATCCGCTAGAATCCTTGACTGGCATATGTTATATTCCTTACTGGTATAATGTTATAAACCCGAAACAATTTTTCCAAATGTGCTTACATTTTTGAGTCGAAGACGGATGCCATGGAGGAGCTGAACCTAACGGACAGGCTCTAACTATTTTGTCAACAACTCAAAAGGGCTGTCACTCTGACAGGTATTCAAAATGGTTCATGGTAATGCAGAACAGACAGGTACAAAAACAGCCCATCTTAAACATTTGCTCAATCATTAATTTCTGGGACTGGCTCAAGTTTTGAGGGGAGGGTAGCAGGCTAGTATTTTATTTACTTTGGTATGTCTCAACAATTTGTGTAATACAGCTTGTCCCAATATTAATGCAACGAGCAAATAAAAAATATTAAAAAATAGTTGCCAAAAGATTAAATCATAGTAATATATGTTTTTGAAAAGTGGAGTAATTACTCTCCAACATGCTTTTTGTCCCGCTTATTTAACCACTCCAGTCCAAAGATATGAAGAATTTAAAACAGCCCTTTAAATCAACTTTGGTCCGATTTGTAAGTTTAGACTTCCAGCTAAAGAAATGCAAACTTGAAATGAAGAGAATTCTGCAAGCAACTGGAGCACAATCAATCCAAACCAATCTAACCTGAACTGTACCTAACATTAAGTGATATTTCAAGTTCATTTTTAACTTAAATAGGTCAAACTTTTCAATTAAATTACGGATCTTCCTGATACTCTCATATTCCTTGACTCTGTTACTTCTGGTGCGAAAAGTGGGTAGTTTAGGAGTATAATTTCTACCAAAAGAGTCGGGGAAAAAAAAGGATTCTTATGAAAGGTGTCAACCAATAATAAGTTTTTAATCGAAATCACGGAAGAAAACTGAAGACAAAGGAGTTTAAGACCTCATGATTCATCTGGCCCTTCAAGGGGACGCAACAGGTTGACTAAACCAGACGCAACGACCTGCTTAATATCAGCAGATCATCAATTAATTGAGTCCTTATGTCATGAAATGGATTCAAGGGATGCTTCTCCTAATCATATGATGTTTTTAGCAATTTCCATTCAACGTGAACACAATGACGTCACCAGAGGTGAAACTTTACATATTAGCAAATCAGACCATCTAGATCTTTCGGGTCTTTACAAAATGTCCAATAACTTTTGATTCAGAGATCCAAATTAAACAAATCAAAAATCCGGTAAAAGCCAATGGTCTACTCTATAATATTATTGTACGTTTGCTCACCATTGGGCTCTGTTCTCTGAAAATAAAAGTTCAAAGTTCGTTGCGTTTTTATTGGGACACCCTGTATATCTTTTATTATTCAAGCCATACCCTTTGCAATCAATATTCTCAGTGCGTTTTAATGTGTTTTTATAAAAAATTAATGCAACGACAATAATTTAGAATTTGTTAAATAAAAATAGGAATTACCATGTATGATACAGCGATTGCTGCCATTAGGTTTTAATAAATGTAATAAATTTGAATCTTGTCTTCTTTTGAATCATGATACCTTCTACAAAAATTAATTTTAAATTTCAGAAAAGGCCATATACTATTTACATTAGAAACATATCCCTATCTTTCATCAAACGTCGTTTACAACTTTTATATTCAAGGAAAATTATTATAACACGGATTTTTCACTCTTGCAATGATTTTACTCAATGGTATAACAGGTTCCAACATTTTATTGTAACATGTTTTGTTAATTTTTACGAAGTTAATTGAAGTCATTTATTATTCAGAGTGCCATATCCTTGTCTGAATGTGCTTTAACTGTCTTTACCACGTCTCTTCTATGGCGATTCTTTTGATACATAATAATTGCAAGCCGATAATACAAGAGGTTACGGTTACACATCATTTTATCAATTAGTAACAAAGAAACTAGGTTAATTCCTGACTTCATTAACACTGATTCCGCATACAAACTCTTTTTGTTTCATTTTGATATGTATTACTAGCAACGACTTGAATTTGTACTTAAAGGATTCTTTTATACATACTTAAAGCTTCTAAAATGTTGTATTTGCACACCGTTATAATATCGATTTGTAAGTTATGTTATAAACAACAAGAATGCGTGTTGGCCAACGGCAATCCTGATATGTAGGCCGAGTAAAGAGGAAAAGTGGTGTTAACTTAAAACAAAACAATTAAGGGTAAACACGTTGTTGTTCTTGCTTGCAAATTTCAACATTATATTTTGCAGCATGTTTTTATAACTAGAAAATAAACAGCAACTTGGCACAAATTGTTTCGCACAATATATACATAGCTAAATAACATGCGCTCTTTTAATACACGTAGTGATAATTCTATTTTTGAAGTGTGTGCATATGCATATACAAGCACAGAAACAAGCATCAGAAATAATAATTAAGCTCTTATGTGCTCACAGCAATAGTTTTAGTTTTGACTGCGTGACATATCACGTACTACTCTATGTACAGACCATTGGTGAACCTTAAGCATCGTGGCATCTCCATAAAAATATAAAACAAGATAAGCATTTGTTTAAAAAAATCAGTATCTACACAGTTCGCTAGTGTTATTCTCGTTATGGCTTCTGTGCTGCCGATTTGCATGCATATTCTTAAGGCCGAATTCTCGAACGTAGCTAAAACGTTGGTTAAGCTAAAATGCCTTTAGTTAAAATCTTATTTTATCTTAACGGCTGTTAAATATTTAAATAGCGCGTCTGGTATACAACGGTATTTAAAACTTTTAAATATCATCCACTGATCTGTGCACGTAAAAGATAAACACTGGTTACTTATACGTATTTTCATTAGTAGCAGGACCCTAGTCAACAAAGAATTCTTCGCTTCATCAAAATACACTGCTCGCATTATTTTATCAACTTCTGTGTACCGTATTCAATACGTGAAAATATGCCTACGCTACACAATAGCCATAACACACTACTTACCATGTTTATAATGATAATTCAATGTATATTTATTGTAAACACACGCTTTGAGTATTTTTTTTTCATCATGGTATGTCGTTATAATCATGATTAAAATAAACTTAATTTTCAAAGAGTAACTATAAAATACAATCACCGTTTCAATTCTAACCACATGTCGTTAAACTCCTCTCAATTGCATTTAAAATTAAACTAGATCAAGGGGTAGTTTAAGACGTGTTTACATTTCATTTTTATCATGTGTCCAACAACTTTATCGGTACTTTCAGCTTTACAAAATGCAATAACATTAAGGAATAATGATTGAAGATGATAATACTGTTTAAATCGCCATTAGCGTTAAAGGTCGTTCGAGAATACGGCCCTACCCGTAATTTCAAAGCGGATTGATCTTGTTTTAAGTTTTAATTTTCAGTAAGTAAGTGGAGCAAGCCCCATTAAAAATTCCATTACAAAAGTGGTTTTCTGTTTCGCATCAGTGGGTGGGAAAATTCAAGTTAAACACTGCATCATGGATATTTATACTACCACTAGGGTAATCGATTATGAAAACTTGTACCCGGGTAACGAACGGGTAAATATAGCTCGGACGGGTATTCGGATACATGGGTTTTAGTCCCAGACCTATATATTAAGTTTATGTTTCTAAGTTATCTTTCAAAGGTTAATGTCATGAGTAAGTTGATACAAAATAAGACACTGATTTCAACTACTCAATGAGCTTTGAGGAATTGTGACAACCAGTAGATTTTAAATTTGATTAGTATTGAATTAGAGGGCTGTAATCGAATCTGTCTTGGCTTTTATATTGCGAATTAAACTCTTTAAATAGAAAATAGTCGCTGCCTTAATGGTTTAATAGTATGCACTTGATGATAAGTCGTAGATATACTTTAGGAATACGGCTTTTGAATATCTTGTGGACACAACCATGACAATATGCTTACCTTTATTTTGAATCAAAAGTAAACTTGAAAGGACTTTTTATTTATCCACAACCCTTTCGTTTACTTCATAAGCAAGATATTATAAAGCAAATAAAATTATTAACTATAGAACAGCCTTATATCAATGCCTCTTTTAAAGGTTCTAGTCAAAAACAGTATTGGGCTATTAATAGCACCCCAAAAGAAGAGATGTGTTCGTAATTGCTACTCTTTTGCTGTGAGAATTCTAAACATGATTTATCTTTTTATACCCGGAAGGGTAAAAAAGACATGAGAATTCACTTTTTCATTTTTAGAACTCATTTCTGCCGGTCTGGGAATTTCTCCCAAAAATGGCTATTTTAACTACAAGACATTACCATTTTTATATTATTTTAAAAAGACGCTTGATAAATAAGGTTACTTCATGTTTATGTGACAAAATCACCTGCATTAAAGATACTTAGAACGTTATCGCTTCAGATAGATTTTTTGCCAGATTTTTGTATCCTAGTCTTTTTTTAAATAAAATTCAAGCATTCGATTCATTTGCAATTCATAAATAAGTCTTGATACTGTATTTAGAGCATCTTTTATTGATTCATTCAGTACAACGGCTTTCTTTTACCTTTTCTTTATTGACTATATCAATAAAACATATGTTGCATTAGACTTTCTGTCGCTATCATTTCTTTTCAAGAACACAATACAACCTTATTCATCTTAATGCTCTTAAACATGTAAATGATTCTTGTATTCATGTCAAACAAGATTGAATCTCAATTACTCATTTTAGTTGGAGGATGGCATGTTGTAAACAAGACATGTATTTGATTCACTTATATGTCAAGGGATATTTTGAGTGTACATGTTGTTTTTACGTCATTGAATAAAAGTGTAATTAACTAAGATTTAGTAATGTGCATTGATAGTAATATACTGACACATTTATCAATATCATTTTTCAATTAATTCCAATAGCTCAAAGACACCGTTTATATCTTAGTCAATAAGATTGATTTAAATTAACTACGTCAGTATATTTCAATTAATTGTCGTAAGACCTTATTGTTTTCAACCAACATTGAAGGTCAATGAATCACAATGTATTTATTAAGAATATACTGAGGGTTAACCCATCAAGGCCGTATTTGTCTAATATTATTCCAACGAGATATAAGACCCGATGGTACTTTCCAGACTGAATAAAGTTCAGATTCCTTTTATCCGTTTGCGGTGCGGTTACGATGCGTTTTCCACTGTAAGGTAATGGTATAATTTACAAAAACAAAAACATAGATTGTCGGTATGGGTCCGCTATCGCTTTCCGTATTTAATACTTTTGCCAACAGTTTTCTCGAAAAGACTGTCACTCTGACAGGTATTCTAAATGGCAATGCAGAACAGACAGGTACAAAACAGCCCATCCCTTTCCTTACATATTTGCTCAATCATTAATTTATTTAATTTGTGGGACTGGCTCCAGTTTTAAGGGGAGGATAGCAGGCTACTGAATTATGTGTTATATTGTATTCAATTTACTTTGGTGTGGCTCAACAAATTTGTATATATCTTTTAATATTCTAGCCATACCATGTGCAAAAAAACATAATTGTCAGTGCGTTTTAATGTGTATGTGTACAAATATAATTTTTATTGAAATTAATGCAACTGTAATAATGTAGAATTTGTTGAATAAAAATATAAATTACCATGTACAATACTGCGATTGCTGCCATACGGGTCTAATCAATATAACTTGGGGTTAATAAATTTAATAAATGTTAATCTTGTCTTCTTTTGAAACATGATACCTTTTAAAAAAATGCATTTTAAATTTCAGAAAAGGCCATATACTATTTACCTTAGAAACATATCCCTATCTTTCATCAAACGTCGTTTACATGACAACGTTTATATTCAAATAAAATTATAACACGGATTTTCACTCTTGCAATGATTTCACTCAATGATATAACAGGTTTTAACATTTTATTCTAACATGTTTTGTTAAATTTTACGAATTGAGCCATTTATTATTCAGAATGCCATATCCTTGTCTGAATGTGCTTGAATTGTCTTTACCACGTCTTACCTATGGGGATTCTTTTGATATAAATTAATTGCAAGCCGATAATACAAGAGGTTGCGGTTAGACATCATTTTTGTAGTTACAAAGCAACTAGGTTAATTCCTGACTTCATTAACACTGATTCCGCATACATTTTGTTTTGTTTCATTTTGATATGTATTACCAGCGACAACTTGAATTTGTACTTAATGGATTCTTTTATACATACTTAAAGCTTCCAAAATGTTGCAGTTGCACACCGTTGTAATATCGATTTGTAGTTATGTTAGAAACAACGAGAATGCCTGTTGGCCAACGGCAATCCTGATATGTAGGCCGAGTAAAGAGGAAAAGTAGTGTTAACTTTAACACAAAACAATAATGGGTAAACACGTTGTTGTATTGGTTTGCAAATTTCAACATTATATTTTGCAGCATGTTTTATAACTAGCACAAATTGTTTCGGGGAAAATAAAATAATGCACAATATTTACATGATAGCTAAATGATTATGTGCACGTTCAATACACATTTTTATTTTTGAAGTGTGTGCATATGCATATACAAATACAGAAACAAGCATCGGAAATAATATTAAGCTCTTATGTGCTCACAGCAATAATTTTAGTTTTTACTACGTGACAAATCACGTTCTATTCTATGTACAAACCAGTCGTGAACCTTAAGCATCGAAGAATCTCCATAAAAATATAAAACAATATAAGCAATTGTTATAAAGTCAGTATCTACATAGTTCGCTAGCCGTATTCTCGAACGATGTTTAGCTAAAACGTTGGTTAAGCTAAAATGCGTTTAGTTAAAATTTGAATTTTATCTAAACGCCCGTTAAATATTTAAATGCGCGTATAAATATAATTCACTGAACTGTGCACGTAAAAGATATACAATAGTGACTTATTATAGTAATTTTATTAGTAGCAGGTCCCTAGTCAACAAAAAATTCTTTGCTTCATCAAATATGATGGCTCATCCCGTGAGAGAGGACTTTGCAGATGATATCAAGTTTTATTTTATCATTTCATCTGTTACAGCATTTTCTAAGCTTTAAAATGACGCCTTACTTCTTAAAATGGATCAAGGCAATCAAATTTTACAACAGAAAATCTGCTGAAAATTCTTAATATTTTCTTTTGTTTCTGCCTATTTTCATCAGTTTCTCCTAAAGTGTTCTTTCACAAAGGCCCCCTTTTCTGGGTGAGTCATTATAAATAAACTGCTCGCATTATTTAATCAACTTTTATGAACCATATTCAATACGTGAAGATATACCTACGCTACACTATAGCCATAACACACTACTTACCATATTTATAATGATACTTCAAGTATTTTAATCGTAAACACCCGTTTTTAGTATTTATTTTTCATCATGGTATGTCGTTGTCATCATAATATCATCTTCAATCATTATTCCTTAATATTATTACATTTGTAAAGCTTAAAGGACCAATGAAGTTGGACACATGATGAAAATACAATTTAAACATATCTTAAACTATACCCCTGACCTAGTTTAATTATTTCAAATTCATTT
>JXSR01S012872.1:0-13599 GCA_000969725.1 Ophiothrix spiculata
CATCGAGATTAATGATAACACATGGTGATATCATGAAAGACATGATGGGTTTTTGTCTTTGAAATTATGCAACAATATATATTTGATTTTGCTCACTTTTGAGTATTCAATACGCCAGCAAATCTTGGGAGGTTTGAGTTCAACGTGCAAGTTTAAGCTTGTATAACAGTTAATTAAGTAGGTGGGAATTGGGAAGTTGATAATATTTACTAAAATATGTTATAAATAAGACCAGGATGATGAACTTATATATGAAGGGTATGCATTTAATGGTATGCAAGTAATATTATTAAGATATATTTAGATATTTCAGAAAATCCTTTGTTCAGGTTGAAAATTATGAAAAGTATTCAGTTTGGATGACAGGACATAGAAGAGAATAATTTCTCAAAGAGGTGGAATGGATTGTACTTTTTCTTTGGATTCTAGTCCAATTTGCAGCGTGGTTGAAATTATTGTCATATATATACAAAACTATACAGTTGCTGTGTGCGTGTTCCATACAAGCTCATTTTCCCCTTTCAGTGTGAATTTACTTGTTATACAAAGAAACCCTTGTTTGGCTTGTGCCATTATGTATAGACCAACTATTGAACCAATAAGTTATCAATGCAAATCTGTACATAATATTTTGACTTGTGCTTTGGTATCACCAGTAAAACCTTTGATTCAAATAAGCAATAAGAATGCATGAAGTCTTGAGGGACTATTACAAGTCACTGTATAAGAAGTCTCCATAGAGACACAGTAGTTGTAGATACTCTATAGATAAACCACCAGTCCTGATTCCTTTAACCATGAGGGCAAAATAATGCAGAGTATCATGGGCCCACAGAATACCAAGCTTTGTCTCAAGCCATGTGGGTGCATATGACCCCTTACTCTGCATAGTTTTTCCATGGTTAAATATTAGGCAAAAAATGGTTGTGTTGCCCTGTTGGGATAAGTTGTAAAGTGGGCCAGTTGGTTGGAATTTCTTTCTTTTTTTTGTGTGTGTAAAAACAGGAAAACCTGGAGGAGACTTTGACCTTCAAAATCGCTAAAAACAATGCATGTCCATGATAAGAGGCATATGACGACATAGGAAGATCATTTTTCAGTTATTTCTGACATGACACCAAAGATTCGTAATTTAACACATTTATTGTGAGTTTCTGTGCTAGAAACAGTAAGTTTTAGATAAACAATTTGTAAAAAAAGGCCAGCTTTTAGCAGGATTTACGGTCGGTCTGAAAGGGCAACACAAGTATTTTTTGGCCTTATTGAATTTGTCTAAGTAAGTTGATAGGCTGGTCACAATTTGGTTGTATCCTCCATGTCTCATTTCCTTTTTATAAACACCCATTGATAAATGTATTCCATTTTCGAAGTGAACACACAGAAGTTGGTGAGATTCCACTTGACAAAGGAGAACATAAACTTGGTGTGCAGTGTCATGCCGTGTTGAGTGAATGCAGTGCACACTTTCTTTTTGCGATTTGGGTATTTCATGGTATTCTCTGTGTTGTTTTCACAGTGTTTGTTTCCACCACTTATTGGGGATTTTGTGGGATTCCCCTTGTTGTTTTCACCGCGATGAAGATATGTGATGTAGGTCCGCGCCAAGCTATTGGTTACATAATAACGACTTAGCGGGTCAAGTTGAAAGTAAGAGAATCGCTAAGTGCCCGTATGTGAACTGCTATGACAAAATGATGACACACAGCTATATAGCTCTAACCATGATGCAGAATATTACAAAACAAAGAATATTTTGCAGTATAAGGCGACAAAAAAAACCCTGTTTTATGTGTGTGTGAGTGGACCTTTCAAGTAGCGTCCATCGGTCGTGTGATTTTTTTTCAAAACAAATTTTCTCCAACATATTTTTTTGCCTAAAATAACCCCAAAATCTGAAAAAATTGGGAGAAAAACTGAACTTAAAAAAAAAAAAATATTAAAAAAATTAATAATTTTTTTTTAAATTTTGGTCAAAAGACCGCTAATTTTACATGATTTTGGTAAAACAGTTCAAAAAAGTTCAAGAACACAAATTTATCGGGCCCATAAAACTGGGTTTTTTCCGTTGCCTAAGTATTGGTTTTTAATTGGATCAAGACAAAAAAGCTATATTCACATGTTGTGTGTCATTTTAAAGCTTGCATTTTGAAGAATTTAGATCTGCATTGATCTCAGATTACATTTGTCAACTTTATATTATGTAGTAACAGTTCACATTTGAAAATCACTTAATAACGTGGTTGAAAATTACATTATGGTTGTAATGTAATGTTGAAGATATGGTAGAAAGGTGATGTAGAAGACATGTAGAAATGAGTGTAGTCACTGTTGTACATAATATAATGGGCCTTGTCGCTAGTTGCCAGTGAGTGTAAAGAATTCAGTGTGTCTACACAAATCAGATGGAAATTTATTTTTGATAAGGAAAACTAAAAAAAATGGATTATAAATATATTGACTGTTGTTGAAGTATGAGTTACTAGGTTCGATTCATTGTCGTGAAGATTACAACATCATGTTTTAATCCCATGAGGGAAAATTTCTCATTTGTCTGTCCAAAGTTTGTTGTTAAAGGAGCATGGTCCCATATTTTAAAATTTAGACTGGTTTTATATGATAGATCACTCAAGAAGCCTAATTTCCAAATTTTAGTTAAATCGGCCAAATCGTTTTGATTTTGCTAGTCATTATGTTTTCTATAGCTTCCTATATACTTTGCTGTACTTTTAATTTTTGTTACCATCATTTTTATCCATATTTCCCAAACTAAACATGCTTCAGCCGTGAAATTTCACATGGAATATATATGAGAAAAATATGAGTCACATTTTGGTACCAAACGCAGCAAAGGTTTGAAAAAAAGTTAAAGCAATTGGACCATGTTCCTTTAAATCATTTATCAAATAAAATATATGAGTGAGTGTTTATTCTGTAAAATATTGGAAATTCAGTTAACAAATGGCACTCCTGTGGATGATCTACAAACCCAGTACTTTGAAGTTACCTACTCTTGAAAAGCTGAGATTTTAAACCTTTATGAAATTTTGAGTCCATGAGCAGTATCAAACATTGTTTGATACCGGTCTAAATTGAAGATAGATCAAATTCTTCAATTCTCTGGCCGGTAGAAAAATGATGTTTTAACAAACTAGATACAAGAATATATTATTTTACGAGGTGACATGCACAAATGAATGTTATTTCCCTCATGAGACCTGAAAGCTATGAAAAAAATGTTGTTCATATGAATAATGCTTTTGATTAATTTATGGACAGTAGCTTTATAAGAATCTGAAAACTGTACAATGGAAATATAAAATGTAAAAAAAAAAAAGAATAGAAACAACATAATGGTAGTTTAGATTGCAGTTACCTTTATCAGATGCATACAAATGCATTGTGAGAGTTTCAGCCTAGTTTTGAATTAACCAATCTGGTTCAAATAAATAATGGAGCCACAATATGTATATAGCATATTAGTGTAGAATGTAAGATGACAAAAGGTATATTACCATGCTGTGTGTGGTGTGGTAATCGGACAATTTTGAGTACTTTTAGATTACATCCTCACGAGAGAGACTTTATACCTGGCATATGTCAGGGATTTATAGAAGGGTGACAAATGTATATGACATCTCTCAGTGTACAACAAAAAGAATGCTCAATTTTGAAAGCTCATCAATTGTTGTGTTGATAACAGTGATGCAGATACTCGTATACAAAGCTTGGGTCAGTTGATTTGAATTGTAGAATTAGTTTTATATAATTGAACATTTGGCTTCATTCAGTTTATTTTTTCTGTAAGGTCTTGTGGAAATCTTACACATAGAATTTATTTGGTAGAATTATATTGGACTTCGGACATAGGATTGTAATGTTCATGTAAGTTACTTGACCTGCATAGATAGACCCTTCTCCTATATCCTTATAGGCAAAATAAACATTTATTGGATAACTTACACAAAAATCCATGGTAGGGGTTGCATTCACAATTAATGGGGCCCTGTACTCTGGTTTTTGTTTACATTGTCCAGTAAATTATTGTTTGGCCTTTAGTATTATTTTGAAACCCCTACAAACATAATGAGCAATATGCACACACCTCCCACCCACCCCACAGAATTAAACAAAGACAAAATTTGTTAAATTATTTGATTTTCTTTGACACACATTTGTTCATTATAATTCAGCAGAATCTATGTATGCATGTGTATGAATTGCAGGCCTGTTAATTATACGTAAGTGGTCAGGCCTGCATTAAACAACACAGCATGCTTTTGTTCTTAGTGAATAAGATGGTCACAATATTCGATAGTTGTTACAAAACTAATGGCATATTGAAATTGATATAGTGCTTTTAGGCTAGAAACATTCCTCTTTGATTTGTAAGAAACCAATCACCAAATTTAGAGCTTCCCTTGCTTATTGATTGCTGTTGAAATCAATAATGTGTGTGATTTGTGTGCAAAATTAAATACTGGTAAAAATTTTGAAAACGAAATTTATTATCTTTTGAATTATATTATCTATCATGCTACTAGCAAATTTCTATGTATGTAAAATGTGTGCTGTTTTATGTACAAAACGGTTCCTGAAAATTGTGCGTGACATGGACAAAGAGAGTGAGGATTGTTAAAAAGGCAAAGTGGGACAATAACATTTGTGGTGCAACATTGATCATGATGGCTATAAAACTGTGAAATGGTTCTTACAACTATATACCAATCCGACAAAGTTAATTAGTGTGTCCCTGATGATAAAATGTGGTGTTTTAACCTTGGGATTCATTTATCAACCTTGTTTTGGGTAATATATACTGCAAACATAATATGCTATTCATGTAGTTCACATATCAAATATAATATAATATGTATTTGGTAAACACTTGTCAGATTTGTGAATTGGAAAGATTGGTGTATAGATTTTAACTGAAAATATGACGGCTAATCCAAAATATGGATACTCTATATTTAAAACAATTGCATTGCATTGTCTACTCATTTCAGAATTTGTGTGTTAATTTAAGGAAATTCTGGAATAAGCTACAAGTTGAAAGTATTTAACGGTTTGCAATGGCTAAAATTTGTTGTTCAAATTTTGCAATGGACATTATTGCTTGGACCATTACTGTGCCTTGGACAAAAAATTATTTGTTTGGTATTGCATGGGTAAGTGGAGTCATCGTATAATATTTAAAGGTTTAGGTTTATGACTATACATTTATTTGGTTAAAAGACAAGAAAACCAAAATGACTGTGGTTGTTTGTGGGGTTTGTGCAGCTTAAAAGATTCTACCTTGTAAAATAGCACCTCATTTTGCTTTGTGGCCCTACCCTGAGCGAATGCTCTACGTTGGGGTGCTGTATACAGTACAAACCTATCAAGCTAAGCTTTTTTGCTATGTATAATATGCCACTTGGAATGTGGATAAACTTAGACAAACTGCCTGAATTTCACAGAATAAGTATGACAGGAGAAAGCATGTAGCTAACTAAGGATCTAAAAATACTCTAAAAAGGAAAATTGGTTTGATTTATTGATTCAAATATCCATTCACACCAAACAAAGCAATTTTTTGTCTATTTTTCCTTCCACTAATCTCTATCATGCCTTTTGTTAATATACTCGCTATATCATATCAAAGTACTGGTGTGTTTCATTCAAAAGTACTTTCCAATTGTCTGTGTAAGCTTTCTTGATCTCCAGGCCAATATTGGTACCTCGTATGTATATTAAGAATATATATATATAGTTTTGTGAACATGATATATTGGTGCATATTAATCTACCTACATATCACTTATGTATGCATTATTATACTCAGGCCAAAGTCTGTGCTTGTGCTCATTGTATGATATACTTAAAGCAATGTTTCAAAAAAGAAAAAGCCTTTGCAAATTAGAGAAACTCTTTGGAGGTTTCAGATTATTTTGTCGCTTTGTTGTGAGTAACTTCAACCATTTCAACCAAATGACTAAAGTTTCTTACCAAGACATGGTTGAGATTGGGATTCCACACTTGAAGAAAGAGACAAGTCTTTGCGACATTGCATCAACCACATGGAAACTGTCCTGAAACCAACACAAAGGCCCATAGAATTAAAAAGTAGAATAAATGAACAAAAGTCCAGCACCGGATTTTCTTATTGATCATTTGATGGCCAATATAATACCTATGGTGTTTACTAGTCTGCTTCCTTGGCTTCTGCAGGTAATGCGCTGTACAGAATCAACGTTTGATTTTGTGAGTGAAAGTTAAATCTTACTGGATGACTGAGAACATTGATTCACTCGAACTTTTGATTTTGTTCCAAACTTTACCAAGATGTAATTTTTTGGGTAGCTGAGTTTATATAAAGTTTGTTTACAACATTGTACTCATTCAAATAATATTTGATGTGGTGTGATTGAAGCTTAAATATCAGGATTATTGATATGCATAACTTGTAGTATGGAGTTCTCGTTTTTTGCATGAAGTGATTCGTACAGGTTGCAAAAAGTTCTACAGCTTTTCTCAACAAAATGGTACAATTGAAAGTGACTTGTTTTCAATATTAAATCTCATCATAAGTAAGTCGTTTTGGGCACCGTATTAAAGAAAAAAGACTAATTAGCTTTCAAATATTTATTGTTTCATTTCATTTGCTTTTGTCAATCCAGATATAACTAAATGACAATGGTGAAGAAGTTAATTAAGTGAAACAATATTCACACTTGAACATATTTTCCATGATGTATGGATGCCTTTGTACTTGCCTGTGTATTGAAATCAAATCATTTTTGATTGTACCATTTTTTTAGACAGGCTGTAGTATGCAGTTGGATCATTTTATGTGTTTCTTTTCATTGTATACCATATTTGTATTCAATTCAAGTTAGCATTCAATGACAGCAAAATACATGACCCTATAGGCAAATAAATTATGTAAAATACATACACTGATCATAACGTTTGGAGAAGTAACTTGGTTTGGCAAACATACTGCAGTTTTCTGGCAGTTTTATATTTGTGTTGTTACTCTTCCATGGCATTTTTTGAGATATATTCAATATAAGATGGTTTGAGTTGGATTAATAATTTATAATTATTATTTAGATGTATCAAAAAATCTACAAATTTATTTATGTTGCAGAAAATTTAAAAAAGGCAGTTCTGTTATGATTTAATTTTTTAAGAAAATTAACATAATTTTATTTTTCTAATACAGTTTGAATATATGAAATTTGAAAATACAATCACTGACAAATGTGTACATATATTGAAATGCATTGTGTTGATCTTGTGCCAGTAGATTTAATCTCTTATATTAAGATAGCATTTTGTGGTATGTAAAAGTTTTTTCAAGATTTATTAATTTCTAATGTTCATGTATATTTTGTGGATGCACCTATATACACGGGTCCTGGGTTTTTGACTGGAAGTTGATTTTTTACAAAATTCCTGTAAATTCGTAAAAATGCACACAATTGAGAAATTCAAATTATTTGCCAGTATTCGTTGGAAATGATGTAGGTTACAACCAAACAACAACAATGGTTTTATAGACAAGACGTTAAAATTTCCCTTTTTGACAATTTTTTGAAACAAACAAATAAAATGGTTTTTGGTTGCTAAAATGTGTCTGAAAAAAGATATTGATTTTTACAGATTGTCCAAGGTTATTTTTGATCACTTGTGGCTATTAGTGTCACAAATCTGTGGTCATTAATTAACAAGTCTAAATGGCAGTACATGCAGGCTATATTTATATGGATGACAATTTCTATACAAATCTATATCTTGAGCGTAACTCAGGATCCGTGTATTATTATATTTTGTTGAATATAACCAAAACCTATGCAATAATCGGGTGTTTAAGGATGATTTAATACACTGTGATTGAGTCACACAAGTTTTGTTATTGAATTGGTCACATTAGACTGTGTGATTTTGTATATACACCCTGCCAAGTAATTTATAATGCAGAATAACTAAGAGATATGAAATCACTTATATGGCTCCCTCGATGTGGTATATGACTGGTAGACTTAGTTGAACAAGATTTGCAATGAATAAGGTACACAATGTAATTCTAACTTGGTTTTCAATGGAATTGAGGGATGCATTATTAGATTTCCAGGTAGGAGGAAGTTGGTTTTAGGGACAGTTTTGATGGCAATTTGTTTTTCTTTTTTGTGTGATTTATATTTTTCCTGAATGTCCCCTTTTTATTTATAGGAAATGTGAGTGATATTTCCCCTCCATGTTTGGGGCGATTTTTCCCCCTTTGTCTATGCGAGGCGATTTTTTCTTGAAACTCACTCCTGGAAGTCTAATGGCGCATCCCTTAAGTAAAGCAATATAAAGAGTTTTTTCCCAATAAATATTGCTCTGAGCAATGGGATAAGCTTACAGTGTAATCCCTCATGACCTTGTGGGTGAATTTCCTTGATTGATGTGTGCCATTATATATGACCAATTGAATAAATTAGAATTTAATTAAATAGTGTTCTAAATTTGCTTGTTTGTTTACTCATTTTTAGAATTACGTAATTTCCATTTATACAATGCCAGAGTTCAAATGTTTTGTAAACAAATTATTGTCTCAGGTTTTGTAAGATTAGCATGTTTAAAAATTCAATGGCTTTCAAAACTCACTTGGTCCTAGAGCTGCCAACATGCTAGATTATGAAACCTAAAAATTCTTCATCCAGATTATTCTGATGCTCATTTTACCTCACATTACAGGGATCGGGTATTCTTATCCTGACTATGATCAGATGGTCACGTTTCGCTGCCTTGAAGGGACTTAACTCACAAAAACAGGATCATGTTTTCTTGGGCAAGAAACTGTATTCTAATTGCTCCATGGTTTGAAAGTCACATAAAGCCATTGGTTTCCTGTGCAAATGATCCTTCTTGGGGCGCTGCATACAGAGTATACCTGGTAAGTCTATGCAAATATAACATGTGGCAGCTATTGGACTAAGTGAGTTGTGGGGAAAAAAATAATTTTGTAATTCCTGAATTCCTTTTCATTGTGTCCACTACTCAATGTAAGGCTATTGTGTGTTCTAGTCATATTTAGTTACAGAACATTTGGAACCGGTGTGAAAGTAATCATAGTCCCCCTGAAATGGTAGTCCGCCTTCCATAGACCATAACGGAATAAAGCGTGAAACTGATGTTGCGTGAGAGTTGTTAGCCTATACTTTTCTGTACAACCCGTACAATAAGAACGGGGGACTTACGTTACATTACTGCAACACCGGGAAATTACAGACTATTACGTTTACTTGTCACCTCGCTAACACTTCATGGTACTTATCACTAGACAAAGAATAATTATAGTCTATACTTCTAGCAACTTCTGATGATGAAAATGTGTATATGCCAATCACTTTCAGATAATTTTTTCTCATAATCCCTGCAAATTTTCACGCCCGTGTTGTTTTTTTGTTGAAAAGATGTGGTCTAAAAGTGTTGAATATTTAATAGCAAAAATAAATATCCCATTCTTTCGGTCACTCTCAGACACATTTTCCCCCCTTAACATTAATTAGGCTCAAGGTATACGAATAAAACTTTACAATTGTTTAATGTAGGTGATGACCCTTCATTCAAATATGAAAAAAGCACATGTTAATTTTTTCACCAGATCAGAAAAATTACCTTTAGGCTGCGATCACATAGAACTATTATACTATTCGGATATACGGTGCATGATTTCACCTGGGCACGCATATAGATTCAATCGAACACGTGAATTTGATGCTACCGGGTCACATAAGAGGGCACTATTCGAAAAACCGAATAGCTCGCTGTGCATGTATAAAATATAGCCATCGAATAGCGTATAGCAAATACCGTATACTTCCTTGTGATTGCAGCCTAACAGTAAGGTTGTTGGAGAATCCTGTGAATCACATTCCCGCCTGGGACGACTCTGCCCAAGGAAGAAAACAAACTTACTTGAATCCCGAATATGACTTCATGGACTTGCGTAAAGCCAAGGATGCAAAATTATGAAATACTCGCATGTAACATGTTTGAAAAAACTTGTAAAGCACCCCGTTTGTGGGCATACCGGTGTGAAAGGAATCTTAGATCCCCTGAAGTGGTAGTCCGCCTTCCATAGACCATAACGGAGTAAAGCGTGAAACTAATGTTACGTGAGAGTTGTTAGCCTATACTTTACTGTACAACCCGGACAATAAGAACGGGAGACTTACAATCCTGCTACACCGGGTTACAAATAACTTGGGATATTTGTTTTCTCACAACATGTTTTGAGAACTAAAGACTGCAAGACCAAGTTGTTGTTTCTCACCATGTAAGTAGTGTGTTCAATTGTAGTAGTAATAATCTGATAAAATCCAAGATAAAACAAAATGGCTACCAAAACAAGGGCCGATATTTCAAAATTGGTCAAATTTTGTTCAAAATCACACCAACATGTTCCTCTCATCACAAGGAAGCAGAAAAAGTATACTTTTACCTATGTCTGAAATATGGTTCTGGAGTTATAGCCAAAAATGTGAAAGGTCATATTAGAGTTCACGGATTTGGCCCTATGGGGGTCCAAAATTTCAAAAGTATCCGATTTTGATCAAACTGGTCTCAAACTATTCCTCTTGCAAAAGTGTCTACACAAAGTGATAGTTTGAAGTGTGTCAGGTCAATATTTGCCATGGTAGCAGGCAAAAACAAAGTCCATATTTACCATTGCATTGGTGCCTGTAGCACAAAGTTTTCCTTGACTTGTAACCATGCAAAAACTTATCTGATGCACTTTAAACTATTACTTTGTGCAGACAGTTTTGCAAGACGAATAGTTTGAGACCATTCTGAACAAAATCGGAGACTTTTGAAATTGTGGACTCCCATAGGGCCAGTTCCGTGACCTTTGATATAATATGACCTTTCACATTTTTGGCTATAACTCCAGAACCATATTTCAGACATAGGTAAAAGTAAACTTTTTCTGCTTCCTTGTGATGAGAGGAACATGTTGGTGTGGTTTTGAACAAAATTTGACCAATTTTGAAATAATCACCCCTTGTTTTGGTAGCCATTTTGTTTTATCTTGGATTTCTCAAAATGCTCAATGATGCGGATTTTGCATCATTCAGTTCTGGAATCTATGGGTCTCAAAGACTTAGAATCAGTCAAGAACAATTGTGCAGACTCCATTTTGCAGTCAAGCCAAATATAAAGGTTTTTCCCACAGACTATAATGCATTTATGTCGTTCAACAAGTTTGTTTGACATTTAACTTCGATATCTTGAATTATAATCGACAGAACCAAACGGGATTCCCAAATCCCGCCGAAATATTTATCCTGAGCACTAAAATTCCCGCAGCATAAAAACGCAAAAGCAATCGACCCTGGGCATCCTTTGCGGTCATTTTGATGAAAAAATTAGGGGTACCACCTATAAAGATGGGGTTATGGTAGGCCGTCAAAGTTGGGGTGTAGGGGGGGAGGTGACATTTTTGACCATTTTAAATCGCCATTTGGAAAAATATATGCACGCTATGAGCCTGAAACTTGCAGAGCATGTTAGAATTATAGCAACTCACAAGTTCATAGGTGGTTCAGTTCCATTTTTTGGGGGTTGGGTGGGGGGGGGGGGGGTGTTGGTGTTAGAGGTGTTACAGAAAAGTCTTGGTTAGACGAAGATTAAAGATTATGTATACAATATGAATTTAAACATTTATCAGTTGCGGATAATGTAGAGTGATAGATTGCAATAAGGTATATGAAAGAATCAGAAGTGTAGGGGCATTCTGTGACAAATTGGGTTATAGTCAGGTATAGATTAAAATTATAGCTTGAGTGTCAAGTTGGGTTTACATGCGGCAATTTTTTTGATGAAATTGGTTGTTTAGAGCGTGTACTTTAAGAATCTGAATGATGCCAAAAATACACGCTTGAGTAATTTTTGTTATTGGCGTCAAAAGTCGTACCCCCTTTTTGCATGCCATGTTAAGTGTGCCAAATCCCATTTTGAGTTGTAAATATATCATGTTTGGTATGAAATAAATGTTAATGAGATATACAATGTAACTCTCTAAAATTTAGGTCATTTGAATGCTTCAATTTCAAAATGGCACATATACGACTTGAAACATCATCACTTACACTGTTCGTTTTGCCCCAAAACAGGTTACAGCAACTCTAAAACAGCATAAATGTATTGAATATTTAAACAAGAAGAGTCCTTAAAAGGACAAACTCCCGTTTATGAGGTTGACATTTTGATTTTGAGAAGTTGCTATTTTTTTTGACTGACTCTGTAATTTGCCTGTGAGACGCATTTGTTTGATTAATTATATTGGTGTGGTTTCTCTTTAGTATGTGTCCTCTCCTGGTTTATTCTATTTCTTTCCTGTGAGAATCGCTCGTCACAATATTTGCACTTTAGGGTTTCTCTTTAGTAAGTGTCTTCTCGTGATAATCTAATTGAAAAAGAAAGGAAATGTTTTTATTCCTTCACTGCGTTGTACTTAAACGTACATCTTTTCCACTTTTCACTAAATACAAAGTCTAAAATTAGCCTTTCTTGACGTTTCACACACAATTAAACCACTCTCTACAGTCATTTCTACGTTTGTGAGACCACAATCATAAATTTCTGATCCAAGGAGGCTCCAATTTCAATTTTGTCACAACAAGCAAAACGTTAACGGCTACAGAATATACATGACTATCCAAAAATGTTTCCTTCCCTAATCACTGAGTAATAGTATTTTTCTGGGTGAAAACTTAATAACCAATAACGGGGTTTTTTTTTTGTAATTATAGAAACCATCTGATAGAAGCAAATAAAACAGAAAACTGCATAAAAGCTGATTATTCATTCGTCATTCACGGCCACAATTTGCCTTGACGCCATCACCCCACCGGTAGGTCAATGTGCACAGCACGGCAAATAACGTTAGCGGGTAGCTATTTCAGAATTCGCATAGGTAGAGCTAAATTCGTGTTCGGATAAAACTCGAAATTTCTCGGTCAGAAGAGATCATCCGCTGAATATATCCGCACATGAAGGTAGATAACCTATATAAGTACAGATTTTAGCCGTTGGTTTGTTAGCCAAATATTTGGAAAAATTATGAAGTTGTGACGTAGCAACAGTGGTTAACTATTACTCTGATCCTTCCCATAGTACACCGTTATTCAGAAGGCACAATAATAGGTAATACGTTATCGAAACCTTGCCTTCAATCCAATTGGGGAATACCATGATAATTATACGAATATGACGCACATAGGAAATTTTGCATTGTGGGATATGTGTTATTTTTTGTTGTTTAACATTCCAACCATTCCCAGGTTGCAATAGGATAGAACCGACTCTTTCATATTTTGTGGTGTAGAATTCTATCATAGTCTAGGTTAAAACCACGAGTTATAGGCAACGAAAAGTATAGCATGACGGGATAATGTGCGCACGTGGAGACCTAGACAGAACATGCGGAAACAAGCATTACGTAATATTAATAATTATTGTTGCTCTACTGAATTTTGTTTGTGATGAAACATAAAAGCCAGGGATAATAGATAAATTCGGGATAGGAATCTGGTATACCTTGCCAACGGAAAAAATGAAGCT